>JAJHSJ010000008.1:66506233-66606233 GCA_021015155.1 Magnolia officinalis | reverse complement strand
TTTTATAAATCTCTTGAATTATTGTTAATCTTAAAGGATAACCATCACTATAAGTAGGGCATTGACCCTCTCCAACTGTACAGATGATGCAGATGATGTACAGATTGAAGACCTAAAGGACCATCTCTCTATGGAAGATTATACTAAATGAATAAGAAGATAGTTTTATATTTTCGCTGTAAACTCGATAATGTAACAAGCTCCCATTGAGAGAGCATTTGATAATTTGTTAAATTCTTTTACTCAAATGAAATAATAAATGCAGTTGATTTCATTCTCGTGAATGGCTACCTTCATGAATGTAACTGGATGTATGATTTAAATGATAATATATATATATATATATATATATATTATATATATATATATATATAATATATATATATATATATATATATATATATATATAGTGCGATTTTTAAAGTATTCAATTTATACATTATTAACACACAGAATTCTCGGGCACGAGTATGTACTCGGGCCGCGAAAATTCGGGATGTTACAGTTAAGATTAATTTAGGGAGTCTATCTCATTCCTATGGTGTGACCCAGTTTCTGAATTCTATTTTAATTCCTTCACGAGGTTCATTATCAATGACCGAATGGTGGCTCCGTCCTAACTTGGTGGTTTAAGGAGTACGTTGGAGGGCTAGCTCAGGGAATCAAAGCCATTCACACTAGAATTCAAAATTTTAAAGTTTGGTTTCTCTTACTTTTGTGTGATTTATACCATGTGAATCTGAAGAAAAAAAAATGGTGTGAAATAAAGAAGCATTCGTTCATTATTTAATTAACACATTCAAATTCGAGATCTAATTACCTATACTCAGGTGTCAAGTTTTGGAGCATTATACTAACATTCTCTAATATGAGCTCTAAACCAAGATGATTATGATATATATATTTTTCCTACTAACTAAAACCTGTCTCAAGTCTCATATGATACACAAAGTGTACTAGGTTCCCTTCAACTCAGGGGTAAGGAATGATCCACTTTACTATAGGGATATAGTATAAGCAAACTAACCATGCCAGTTGACATCCATCCTTATAAATAAAACAACCATGTCAACCATCTAAGTAACGCCTTAGAACTAACCTTTAATCATGGAAGGAAGATATATATAATAGTAATGCAACACTTTATCACATTCAATGTAATTAATATCTCAGTCCCTTGTCCTCATGACTAGAGTGATCAACATGTTATTTAACCACACAAAAAATCATCATATAATGTGGGAATAGTTTTCTTCTATAATTTATAGAATATCATTAAGCTCTAACTCCACATTGCCATCACCAAGCACATCGGTGAAGCCTATCCAATTCAAGGATCAACACATTGGTTGAATCTTAGTTAATGAACCGAGCATCCATACCCAATTCCATAATCCCAAACATGTTAGGGACCGTGGAAGCACACAGAGATGAATCTAGGATAACAATTCAATAGCACTAAGAAAACATAAAGAGAACACAATAATTTAACGTGGAAAAACCCTTTCGGGAAAAAAATCAGAAGCGACAAATGATCACTATGAAAGCAGAAATTACAAAGAGAGAAAGGTTACCAGATTCGAACAACCTCGAATCTCACCCTTGCTACACCCATTTAAAACCCTATGATGATTTAGAAACCCTTAGAATACCTCCCAATCCTATATATATATATAATCAGAAACAAATCTTCCAATTTCACAGTTTTGTAAAAAATCTATGTAGAATCTGTCGATACCATCGAACTAATCTTGTCGATGGCATTGAAGCCCCGTAGATGACATCGAACTAATACCTCAACTGTCTGGAGACAAAACATGATTTTTCAAAAATTCTCGATGACATAAAAAAAATGCCCAATTAGTTTAGCAACCAATTGATAAAAATCCAGAAGACATCGATGGGATCAAGAACTGTTCGATGCCATTGAAGGTGACATAGAACAGACTGTTGATGGAATCGACAGACCCAGTAACAAACTTGATTTAAGACATCTATTACAACGATTGTCACCATGTCTTCAATCATCAAACGTGTAGATTCTTGTCCTTTTCTCTTATCTTTGCCTTGTATCATAGATCCATCAACGCTTCTCGTGCCCACTCCATCTTCCTTTTACGCCATTGCCAAGCCCAAAGAAGTCACACAAAACTTGAAATTCTTTGCAGGAACCACCTTAGTGAGCATGTCCGCCGGATTCACACTTGTGTAAATCTTCTCCAAAGTTACGCCTTCTTTCTCAAGCGCCTATCAGATAAAGTGATGACAGACATCAAAGTGTTTAGTACGTGAGTGATAAACAGAATTTTTAGCCAAATTAATAGTGCCCTCGCTATCACAGTTAACTGACACACCCTCTTGCTAAACCCCAACTAATTTATCATACCTCTTAACTAAACACATTCCTTAAATGCTTCCATCACTGCCATATACTCTGCTTCTATTGTGGAAAGAGCCACCACAGACTGAAGCTTCGACATCCAACTTATTGCTTCACCTGCTAGTACAAATGAGTAACCTAAAGTCAACTTTCTGGAATCCATACTTCCTACGTAGTTTGAATCCACATACCCAGCCAACTTTGCTCGTGTCTTCTCAAAAGTTAAGATGTAGTCTTTTGTACCTCGAATGTATTGAAGTAGCGATTTCACCGCTTTCTAATGTTGCTTGCCAGGGTTTGACATGTATTTGCTTACAACATTGACTGCTTGTGAAATATCCGGTCTTGTACAGACCATGGCATACATTAAACTGCCAACTGCATTCGAATAAGGCACATGAGACATATCATGATTTTCCTCATCTGTTTTGGGACATTGTTCTGAGGAAAGCTTGAAGTGAGCCGCGTGGGGAACACTCATCAGCATTGCCTGGTCCATCCCATACTTGATCAACACCTTTTCAAGGTATTCTGCCTATGATAACCAAAGCCTGCTCATCTTCCTGTATCTATGAATATCTATGCCGAGAACCCTCTTTGCGGCCCTCAGATCTTTCATCTCGAATGTCCCTGATAACTGAGTATTCAGTACGACAATTTCAGACATATCATGATTGGCGATCAACATATCATTAACATACAATACTAGGATGATGAATTTGCCATCACTTAGTGTCTTGTAATAGACACAGTGATCGTATTCACTCATGGTAAATTTCTGACTTAACATGAAAGAATCAATTTTTTTACCACTACCTAGGCAATTATTTCAGGCCGTACAACGACCTCATTAACCTGTAAACTTTGTTCTCTATCCCTTTAACTTTGTAGCCCTCTGACATCCATCTGTTCCAGCTCGAGATCATATCACTACCAAAAAAAGGGGCAAAGAATACAGATTGTGTTAGTTTTATGCTACGGATATAAACCTTAGCTATAGTTGCTACGGTTTTAATCCGTAGCTAAAAAGTTGAGACACCATTAATAATTACGTTAGAGGATGAAATAAAAAATCAGCTAGATCGAAAGCTCAAGTGGACCACACAGTAGAAAACATGGATATTAAATTATAGTTGCTTCTTATGGTGTGGTCCACTTGGGCCTTCAATATATCTGAAATTTTGTGTCATAAGCTAAAATAATTTATTAAAATTATCTATCGGAATGGATTAATCAAATACATCATGGTGGGCCCCACGGAGCCCCTGTCCGGACCGTCACGTCCGTCCGGCCCAAATTTGGGCGCACGCTCAAAACAGAGCCGCGCCCAAAAGAGGGTATTTCACTCTCTCTCTCTCTCTCTTCATTCCCTAATCCCCTCTCACCCTCCCGATCTTTGCTCCATCTCTCTCGATCTCCCTCCCTTCCTCTCCCTCCCTCTCTCGATCTCCCTGATTTCCCTCCCTCTCTATCGACGTCTCTCTCCCAGCTCGTTCTCTTCGAAGCAGTCTTTTCGTCGATCTCTCTCCAACAGTTGAAGAGAATAGAAGAAATCAGATGAGGAAGTTGAAGGTACGTTCTCTTTCTCTCTCATTTCCTCTTTTGATGGCTAGAAATTGGGCAGCAGCCATGGCAGCGGCAGCCATATCTGCCACTGTCCATGGTCGCCTACATGTTTGAAGAAATGTTTGAACAAAGAATCTGGATTGTGTTACTCTTGTAGAATGTGGATTAATTCCACAGTTGGAACAACTAGGTAGATCGTGGATGATACTCGTGGACGGATGAGGAGATCCCTTTGAGTACAATATTCCCTTTGAATACAATATTATGAAATTTATATGCTTTCTATTTTTCCTGCAAGTGTTTTCATTTTCTTATTAGAATTGACTCTTACTGAATCAATGCCTGAGCAGTTAATGGGGACAGATTACAAATTCATTGGCAATATGTCTACATTGCCTCAAATCTAGCTAAGTGCCATTGTTGTGAAGAGAAAACTTTTATACTCCGGAAGAATGTGATGTTTCATACACATGCACACAGAAATTGTGATGTGGTCAAGAGGTAACCTGAACTGAACTGTGCAAATCAGGGCCCACTTTACATGGGCCGTGAACAAAAATTTGATGGAACTGATATGTTACCTGGCCAGTTGGTTACTTCTAAATAGAAGGTTGAAATCCAAATAGTCAACATTCCAAATTTGGCAAACAAATGTGTATCAATACAAGGATGTAGTCTCTTCTATTAAGGTCGTATTCAACTTTGTCATGGCACTGTATTTTTATAGTTTTTTCAATTTTTTGTGCTGTATAGCGGTTCTATATGATGATAGGTGAGGCCGAGTTTGTGGGTAAGACTGGTGCCCCGTCACAGCACGTGCTGGTGGATGTTGGGACTGGGGCTGGGGCTGTAAATGTGGAGGCGACTGGCTATGAGGCTGGAGCTGGGCTTGCAGCTGAGCCTGAGGATGCGGATGAGGCTGGGGCTGCTGCAGCTGCATATGAGGAGGATGTTGGAGGTGGGGCTGAGGGTGAACATGTGGACGCAGTTGGGGTTGCTGCTGCGGTGGGTGCTAGAGATGTGGCTGGAGATGAGGTATTTGGGAATGAGGTTGAGGATGTTGCGGCATCTGGGAATGTTGTTGTGCATGCGACTGTGGATGAGCTAGGGGCAGGTGTGGGTGCTGCTCCTTTCTAGCAGAAAGATATTTTTCGGTTGGTTGGCATCCCATTGGTAAAGAACTCCTGGGCTGGTTTTAACTCTTCCATATTGTCATATGGATAGGTATGAATTGATAATGTGCATGCCTGCAAATGACATGGGTTTTAAAGTTTGGTGGATGGATGGTCTTCATCCAAGTACTTATGCCCATTTCAGGTTATGCAGGAAAATCACATTGATCAGAACCAGCTATTGCTATGTCCGGTACTATGATTTGTGCCCTTTGGCACTTAGCAAACTAGATTTCTGAGATGTCTTCTTTTCTAAACTGAAAACACAAATACTAGCCTGGTTCAAAATTTATATGTCCTCATGAATGTTTCAATGGTGGGTGTTCATTCTCCATTTTTATTTTTTCCTATTATGTGGCTTACTTGCATTTTGTATCTGCTCCATCAGCTAGACATCATCATGATTAGGAAGTCAAATGGACCTTCATCAGTATGATGTAAGTATCTGTTCTTCCATTGTTTCTATTATTGCTTTTTAGTCTAGTATATTAATCAGTAATAATTTTTTTGATTACTCTTGTTGATGAGGATGATGGTCAAGGTGGTCCCAGGTCCTTTTACAAGCATTTCCATATATACATTATATAATTTGGCATATCTATGCATCAATCTCTCTTTCATAACAATGTTCACTGACATGTGCTGCAGAAGATGTTCTCACTTTATGGGACCTAAACACAAATGTTCTTGTAGCTGTAACTAGAGATACTCTTACAGTGATTGTCTGAATATCATTATCTAATTGTGTTGTGTGTGTAAAGAAGATGAGGCCTTGGTGCAAAGCAAGAGTGCCGTAGAAAAAGGTTTTTTTTTTTAGTGTTTTTTTTTTTTTTTTTTTCATGCAGAATTCTCTGTTTTCATTGACGATTTCATTGAATTGTAGTTGGGTTTCTTTGGAAATTGGTTTGGGATCTGTTTGATAGTATTTTTATGTTTGTTGAGTTGAATTCTTGAAGAAACGATGACCAAGAAAAGGAGGCGGTTGATTGATAAACAGCCCGATGGCAGTAGTGGAGGTTATTTGGGTGGGATCCATGATCTTGAAACACAACTCAAGCTTTATGGTATGGATTCCAAAGAACTCAAGTGGATTTTTCTTTTCTTTTCCTTTTTTCCTTTCTTTCTGGAAGATGACTTTGAAATGGCATTCGGTTGTTTTGTTTCTTTGAATTTGGCTCTCCAATGCTAGAAAACGGTGACTTTCATTTTGGGCTTTTAAATTCCTAGGGCCTCAACTGGAGAAATTCAAAACTCAAATCCAATTTTTGATTTTTGGATTCAAAATTGTTTGGCATTTAGAGAGCTAAAGTTTTTATGGCCTAAACATAGATGACTTGACCTTTTGTTGCGCAGATGTAGAAAGAAATAAAAGAGCTAATCCAACATTGAGATCTTGCTTAATCTCCTCTCAAGGGCTCGTCTCTTTTCTCAACACTTTTCAGGTATATTGGAACAAACGGTGAGATTGATGAATGAATGGTGGCCCACTTCATGTTATCTTTATATCGAAATTCTCACTAGTTACTTGTGGTGGAGGATGATGATCCACCCAAGTTTTCGATGGTGACTTTAAGATGGTCTATCAAGGCCAGATTGTGATCATTGGGTTTGTCATGTTCGCTTCTGACTCACTGCATCATGCTGGAGCCCAATTATAAATTATCACAATATTCACCTACCTAGAAAATTGCTGATGTTGGTTTTTTTTTTTTTTTTTTTATTTTATTTTTTTTGGGTACCTAATATCTTACAATTTACGAAATATGGAATGATAAAGCTGTGGAATGAATATTCCTGCTTGTTGCATTAGTTGTGCTGGTAGTTCTAGTGCTTCTTTTCTGTTGATTTTAGGGTGACACTGCATGATTTTTTATTTTTGGCCATGAGAGATTATGCAAAGATGCTTGTGAAACAGTTGCATGAGGATGCCAAGTGAACTCCTGCCCTTTGGAGAATATTGTGCGTATCTTTGGCCCTCTGGGTCCTCTAAAAGTATTGCATGATGATTGACCAATAGAATTAGAAAGGGCAAAGTTTTGGTGGGCCCAGGGATGGACACAAGGGATGTCCTTACTGTAAATCCTACCAATTCCAATCAAGTGGATCCTGATTACTCAGAATCTCAAAAGAGACTTGACAAGTGGATCCTGATTACTCAGATCGTCTGGTCAGTGTGATTTCAAGCTATGATCCATCCACAATGGGGACCTTCATTTGTCATTATACAAAATTCACAGCAGCATGGCTTCTCAACTTGCAATTTCATTTTCTCAGGCGCATGCTTCATGAGGATATATAGCTGTTGCCATTGATTCCCGCTACCATGGTGAACAGGCTAGAAATACAACCACATACAGAGATGTATGTAATCATTTGCAAGTATCTAGTGTTAGTTGTATAAGGAGATTTTCTTTTCATGGAGTCACAATCTTAAAAAAAAAAAAAAAAAAAAAATCAGTACTATGTGGTGGTTACTTATTTTCGTGCTTCCATTTAAAGCAGCTGGAAATAAAAATACAGTTATTTAGCAAGTGTCATGTCTTAATAAAATAGTCAGTTTCAGTTGTTGGTTGTTTTTGGAATTTGAATGCAGGCTCTTGTATCTTCTTGGAAGAATGGTGATACAATGCCTTACATATTTGATACTGTAATACTGTAGCCTTTTATTTTCTAGTGGATCATATGTGCTTCCTTTTATTTTTTATTTTTATAAATCAAGTTACATTCAATTTTAGCCTTGACCAATTCTTCCATGGGATTTTCAATGAATAGGATTATAAAATATAGAGGCAGGTATGGAATCAAGTTACATTTGAAGCAATGAAGAGAACATTGGGCTGGAATGGGATCTTCCCTTGCTTCTGTTTCCACTATTGCTTCTTGAAAATCTGCTCAAGGGGTGAGGATGAGGAACTGTCGGGTATTTGTCTGTTTGATTTGGGCTGGATGAGTTCTTTTGTATCTAATCATGTCTTTTGGTAATTGATTGTAATGTTACAAAATTTCACAGTTTCTCAAATTCAAATTTCACATTGGGCTGGCTTGCTAAAAAGGTGGTTGAACCCAATGGTAATCAGATAGAGGATAAACCAGTAAGTTCCTCAGACTTTTTACTCTTGGATGTCATAAGACAAAAATTATATCATCTGCTCATTGGCATGGAAATAAGTTTTATGTAGAATACGTTTAGTATCATTAATATTGAGGTATACATAAAGCTGGGATCTCAGCTTGTGGGCCCAGTTGAATCATACAAGTTGGGATGTTATAGTTGGTTATGTGAAAAGTAGGACCCACCATTTTATAATCAATTCAGAAATCTGACAATCGCTGATCTTAATTGGGCTCACATTTCTACACAACTACAAGAATTTCATAGATTTTTTACTACCCAAAAAAAGGGTTTTTCATTCAAAGTTTCGCACTTTTCGATTCTTCAGGTCATGCTCTTATATAGCTTAGTGATGTTTTTGTGCCTAAAGTTTTTCAGCTTAGTTACACTAATGGATATCTAACTGTAATCTTTGTTTTTAATATTTATCATGTCAGATTAATCATCCTTACAACTTTTTTTTTTTTATTTTCTTTCTTTTTTCTCATTTGAAGTGATCAAAATCAAATACCCATGCTTTTTTAACCAGCATGGTTGATTATTTCTGCAATTTTATCAAACTGCCTCCGTTTATTTCAGAAAGACACAAGCATATGCAATTCTTTTTTTTTTGGCTACACTAGTTACATGATCTTTGAATCCAGACTCCCATTTACTTTTTATTTTTGGGAGGTATACATATGCATTTTTACTGTTTGTGTAGTACGTGGAAATCTCATTTTCTTCTTACAATACTCACCTTGTTTCTAGTGTCAAGAATCTAAGTTATGGAAAAGCAGAGTCCAATCCATCCTATTCTGTGCTATCCAAACAAAAAAAATCATCACATCAAAGGAAAACCCTCCAATCCATCTTGTTTTGTGCAGCTTAGGAAACATGTGATTGGCCAAGATGATGTCGTCAATGCCATCTCTCCCGCATTGGGCTGAAGGACCCTGATAGACCCATTGCAGCAATGTTATTCTGTGGCCCAACTGGAGTTTGGAAGACTGAAGGACCCAGGTTGTTTTTTATACAATATATGCTTGTAGGATTACCTTGGTGCTGAAGATTTTCACTTCATGTTTCCATTTCAACCACAACCAAACTTGGGTTTCCAATTTCCAAGCATGCCATGAGAATTCCACTCACTCTCATGATTCTCTGCTGCTTCTAGACATGTCTCTATATAACAAGAAATGGACTCAAATGGCCAAAACCATACTTTTAAAACTCGGAAGAAATCAACTCATTTAGCTGAGTCAACTTGACTAGACCAGATTTACCAAGACTTGGAAAAACTAGGTCCAGTCACACCTTGGTTAAAACTTGAGAAAAACAGTAAAAATTCAGCAACTCTGAACAAAAAATTCAACTCAACTCAGGCAACTCGACATTATTTATATATTCTTTAGACTCTTAATGTTGATGTTCATGGTAGTGTTATTTAGTTACTTTATATTGATGAACTCAGAACTTGGTTTGGTTTTTAGTTACTTTATATTGATGTTTCGCTTGTTTTTTTTTTTTTTTTTTTTTGTTACTATATGTTGTTTGGTTTCGTTTTTGTAATTTTGAATGAATTTTATACTCTATATGTAAACATATTAGACTCCATTTGGTCGTCACAAACCAAATGGAGGCTAAGCCCCTTTTTAACTCCGCCAATGCAACTCCTTGCATTGCCGGTCCCAAGCCCGGGTAAAGGAGGAGGGAGAATGGGCATCAAGGTGAGTTGTATGCAAGCTCATGTATTTTTAGTTTACTGTCTTCTTCTATTATCATTTGAGGACCTCAAAGGCCCAACTAACTTGAGATTTTTATATGCAGGCTCATGTATTTTTAGCCCCACAGATCAATGTTGCCACTACAAGGTTCATATTGAAATGGTAAAGTTTTTAACTATTTATTTTATCTTTGAAATTGTTATTTTTTCATTCATATAATTTTTTTGCTCTTTCAATGCAGCTAGGTACGACCTTAGGCAGTTATCTTGCTCTGGGCACCTATAGTCTTGGTATGTCTCATCCATTATTTGTGCAACTAATGTCTTGGAATGTTTTACAATCTTTAAAATCTTTATATGTAAATTTGTGCCCATTTGCATTGTCGAAAAAACTAAAAAATTTACTCATTCTCAGATTGCAATGTGGAATATGCATCCATTATTCAAAGAAAGGGCGACATTCCAAGCACTCACACTTCTCTCCTTGCTAGCTAAATTGGTGAGTCTTCTTTCCTTCATACTATATGATTCATTGAAGAAGTGGCCTGGCCATTTGGACAGGCCCATGTTTATATATTATCATGAAATTGATGAAGTAGATCCGGATGTGCGTCGGAGCTATCCGGATGTGGAGCGGGGCTCCCTGGAAGGTGGGAACCGCTGTTATGACCATGATGAAGCTGTCCATTTTCTATGGACAACATTGGAGGGGCCTGGCCATTAGGACAGGCCGTGTTTATGTATTTGCTCGAAATTAATGGAGCAGACCCGGATGTGCGTCGGAGCTATCCGGATGAGCGGGGGTCCCTGGAAGGTGGGAACCGCTGTTATGACCATGATGAAGCTGTCCATTTCCTATGGACAGCATTGGAGGGGCCTGGCCATTTGGACAGGCCGTGTTTATGTATTTGTTCGAAATTAATGGAGCAGACCCGGATGTGCGTCGGAGCTATCCGGATGAGCGGGGGTCCCTGGAAGGTGGGAACCGCTGTTATGACCATGATGAAGCCGTCCATTTCCTATGGACAGCATTGGAAGGGCCTGGCCATTTGGACAGGCCATTTTTATATCTGTATTTGCAGGGACCTCACCCTTAACCTAAACCTAAACTTGAAAACCCAAACCTAAAGCCGATCCCGAACCCGAACCCGATTTCCTAAACCTAAACCTTAAACTATTCTCAATTCCCTAAATCTATAACCTAAACTTAAACCAAAACCTATAACCTTAACTTAAACCAAAACCTATAACCTAAACCTTAACCTAAATGTATTCTCAAATCCCTAAACCTAAACCTACACCTAATCCTAATCTCAACTCCCTAACCTAAACCGGATCCTAAACTTGAAAACCCAAACCTAAAGCCGATCCCGAACTCGAACCCGATTTCCTAAACCTAAACCTTAAACTATTCTCAATTCCCTAAATCTATAACCTAAACCTAAACCAAAACCTATAACCTTAACTTAAACCAAAACCTATAACTTAAACCTTAACCTAAATGTATTATCAAATCCCTAAACCTAAACCTACACCTAATCCTAATCTCAACTCCCTAACCTAAACCGGATCCTAAACTTGAAAACCTAAACCTAAAGCCGATCCCGAACCTAAACCCGATTTCCTAAACCTAAACCTTAAACTATTCTCAATTCCCTAAATCTATAACCTAAACCTAAACCAAAACCTATAACCTTAACTTAAACCAAAACCTATAACCTAAACCTTAACCTAAATGTATTCTCAAATCCCTAAACCTAAACCTACACCTAATCCTAATCTCAACTCCCTAACCTAAACCGGATCCTAAACTTGAAAACCCAAACCTAAAGCCGATCCCGAACCCGAACCCGATTTCCTAAACCTAAACCTTAAACTATTCTCAATTCCCTAAATCTATAACCTAAACCTAAACCAAAACCTATAACCTTAACTTAAACCAAAACCTATAACCTAAACCTAACCTAAATGTATTCTCAAATCCCTAAACCTAAACCTACACCTAATCCTAATCTCAACTCCCTAACCTAAACCGGATCCTAAACTTGAAAACCCAAACCTAAAGCCGATCCCGAACCCGAACCCGATTTCCTAAACCTAAACCTTAAACTATTCTCAATTCCCTAAATCTATAACCTAAACCTAAACCAAAACCTATAACCTTAACTTAAACCAAAACCTATAACCTAAACCTTAACCTAAATGTATTCTCAAATCACTAAACCTGAACCTACACCTAATCCTAATCTCAACTCCCTAACCTAAACCGGATCCTAAACTTGAAAACCCAAACCTAAAGCCGATCCCGAACCCAAACCCGATTTCCTAAACCTAAACCCTAAACTATTCTCAATTCCCTAAATCTATAACCTAAACCTAAACTTAAACCTAAACCTAGACCAAAACTAAACCTTAACCTAAACCTAAACCTTAACCTAAACCTTAACCTAAATGTATTCTCAAATCCCTAAACCTAAACCTACACCTAATCCTAATCTCAACTCCCTAACCTAAACCTAAACCTAAACTTGAAAACCCAAACCTAAACCCGATCCCGAACCCGAATCCGATTTCCTAAACCTAAACCTTAACCTATTCTCAATTCCCTAAACCTTAACGTAAATGTATTCTCAAATCCCTAAATCTAAACCTACACCTAATCCTAATCTCAACTCTCAAACCTAAACCTAAACCTAAACCTAAACTTGAAAACCCAAACCTAAACCTGATCTTGAACACGAACCCGATTTCCTAAACCTATACCTTAACCTATTCTCAATTCCCTAAACCTTAACCTAAATGTATTCTCAAATTCCTAAACCTAAACCTACACCTAATCCTAATCTCAACTCTTTAACCTAAACCTAAACCTAAACTTGAAAACCCAAACCTAAACCCGATCCCGAACCCGAATCCGATTTCCTAAACCTAAACCTTAACCTATTCTCAATTCCCTAAACCTTAACGTAAATGTATTCTCAAATCCCTAAATCTAAACCTACACCTAATCTTAATCTCAACTCTCAAACCTAAACCTAAACCTAAACCTAAACCTAAACCTAAACTTGAAAACCCAAACCTAAACCTGATCTTGAACACGAACCCGATTTCCTAAACCTATACCTTAACCTATTCTCAATTCCCTAAACCTTAACCTAAATGTATTCTCAAATTTCTAAACCTAAACCTACACCTAATCCTAATCTCAACTCCCTAACCTAAACCTAAACCTAAACTTGAAAACCCAAACCTAAACCCTAAACCGATCCTGAAACCGAACCCAATTTCCTAAACCTATAAACTAAACCTTAACCTATAACTTTTAACCTAAACTTATAACCGATAACCTAACCTATGGATTTTGCTATAGTTTAGAAGATTTGTAGGTACATTTTTGATTTCTTTATATATAATTGTTTTTTTGCTCTTTTTTTTTTTTTTTTTTTGGTCTTTCTTCCTTTTGAGATGTGTACGAAGGCATGCTTGTTTGATCGTGTCTACAATTGTTATTTTATACAGGCTGACAAGCTAAAGAAGTTAGTGGATGATGAAATTCATTTCTCAAGGGAAGGGTTTTGAAACTTGAAAGTGATATTGTGTCGAAGTCTACAGAAGTTACTTATGCAGTTTCAAGGAAAGAAGAAGCTGTATCTTCTATGTTTGCTGAACTTGACCGTCTGAAGAAAGAAAATTCTGTAAAAGCGCGAGCATTATTTAATGCATGAGGGCACGCCTTAGTTGTAATTCTTATGATAGGTTGAGTAAAGTGAAGTATTATTTATTTAGAAGTGTGAATGTCGGATGCATTATAGATTTGATTGCTATTGTAACAAATGCATCATTTTTTTTCTTTGATTGCATTAAGCTTAGATGAGTTATCAATTATAGCAGGTTCTTGCAATAAAAACAGGAAAAATAGCTACGAAATATAATCCGTAGCGATAGCAATTACTATCTATAGCTACGGATATAATCCGTAGCTATTGGTATCTATAGCTACGGACTATATCCGTAGTTATTGGTATGTAGTGCTGCAAATATCGTAAATATTGGTATCTATTGCTACGGATTATATCCGTAGCTATTTCTGTATATGGCTACGGATAGAATTCGTAGCTATTTCTGTCTATAGCTACGGAGAATATCCGTAGCAAATTGTATATATTGCTACGGATAAAATCGGTAGCTAATTGTATCTATTGCTACGGATCATATCCGTAGCTAAATGTATCTATTGCTACGGACACAATCCGTAGCTAATTGTATCTATTGCTACGGATATTGTCCGTAGCTAGACCTTTAGCTACCCCACCAACTGCGACGGACGTGCCACGGACCAGATCCGTAGTAAAAGGGCTTTTGCTACGGATCTAGTTCGTAGCCTTTGCCCATTTTTCTTGTAGTGTATTGAGCAACCAGTGCCTATACTAATCTGATAGAAACCTGCTTAACCACCGGCGCGAATATCTCTGTGAAGTCGATTCCTTCTCTTTGAGCATAAACCTTCACTACCAGCCTCATCTTATATCTATCATGTTTCTTTTGAATAACCACTTGCATATGATCAATTTTCGGTCCACTAGAAGCTCCACCAGCTCCCATGTGTTGTTTTTGTGCAACGAGTCCATTTCATAGTTCATAGCTGCCTTTCACTTTTTTACATCAGGCGCATCAAGAGCCTCTTGAATAGTAAACGGGACCCCCTCATCTGTAACGAGGGCATATGTGATATTAGAGTCGTGTAGCACCCCGAGCTTTTCAATACCCGAGTATTCAAAGTTCTCGAGTGTTACCGTGAAATTTAACTTATTATGTACATGTGTACGATACTAATCTAGCCATCTTAACCTTACATCCTTACTCTTGCTCGGGTGGTAGACTCTAGGGAGTTTCAACACCCGGTCAAGAGTTCGAGTATCCATAAGTGGTGAAAGCCCACTATGACGTGAGTGTGTGGCAGTGTGTGTGCGTGTGTAAAAAACAAAACCTTACATCCATTCTCCAACACGAATATGACCGTTGGGAATAATCTTTATGCATATATCAAGTCATCTGACCGTTGATTTTGAATAGGATCATCATATACCTAAGTATTCTCACTTTTCCATCATAACCAACCGTTCAGTCAACTATTCACCGCTAGGTAGAGATATCTGACCGTCCTCTCTAAGTTTGGACCACTTGATCATAGTAAACTAGCTACTTGATCTCAATATCTACTCGTACACATATCAAATTGATATTCTGATCCATTCGTCTTATTCACCACCTATGAATATGCTTAACCCATCATCAAAACTACAATATGAGAAACTTAATTACACATGTGAACAAGTCACTTGAATCTAACGGTATACATGTTTTGCCTCTTAATCACTCCAGAAACTCACTTATGATCATTCGTTTATAAAACTGACCGTACACCCACTTACATACATGATCAGAGTACTAACCATCAAAAATTTCTATTTTTAACATGTCATCTGACCATCTATTATTTTGATTGATATATGTACATTCCCTTAATCAGTTTGGTGAATAAATCCTTATTCATAATGATTTAAATATAAGTTTTTTTTGTAAGAATTACTTAGAAACGTGCTTATAACCATGTAGAACCATTAGATTTACCAAAACTCTCATATCGGTAATAATTATGAAAATGCCATTAACATAAATTCCTGAATTCTAGATCACATGGTTCCCACGATCCGTTTGATGTGAAATTTTATATCATGCCTATGTATCATAAATTAACCATACATGTCAAATTTAGGCCCTTAGATCATTGTAAAAGTAACCCAATTGACAAATCAACCCCTTAACCATTGATTTCGGTGTCTATCAAGTGAAGAAACATCGTGGGTAGTCATAGTGGGATATTTCACTTCATATGAATGACTTAGATTTCCCATCATATGGACTAAGTATGAAATATGAAGACCCCACTTCGGTAGGCTTTTCCTTATGTGCGAAATTATCCTGTCAAGGCCTATCAACTCCTTATAAATCTAGATATTCTGATTTAACCACTTCTTTCCATCTATCGCAACTCAAATTTGGGCCATACTTTGGTCTCATATAACTACGAGGTTATACAAAATTTAGGCCCTAATCTATGATCCTACACCGTTGAAGGTTAAAGCCAGTTCTTTCATTTTGGTATAAAAGGTGAAATTTTAGATTTAAGTTTTTTCCATCATCGATCAACTACCAAATTTTGTCCAACCGCTTGCCTATCCTGACTATACATTTCTCCTAAAATTGAGCCCTGATCATTAAGTGTGTACCGTTAATTGAGATCAAGTTCGTTTTGGCACCCGTTAGGAGAATTTTCAAGATATGCTAATTTAAATTCGGATCACCAAGAAATTCATATACCCTTGCTCTATTCGACGGCCCTGACACAATGAACGAATTAGATTTAAAGAAAGATCGTCAAAAAAGGGCAAATTAGAAAAACCCAATCCAAGCGGGATGGGAAATACACCTCTCACATGCCTACTCATTTGTAAAAGGAGTGTGCGTCCCTCTCCACTCACACGCCCACCTCCCAAACGTTCAAGGAGAAAGAGAAAGAGAGAAAGAAAGAGGAAGAAAAAGAGAAAGAGAAAGAGCGAGAGTGAAAGAGAAAGAAAAAGAAAAAGAAAAAGAAAGAAAAAGAAAGAGAAGGAGAAGGAGAAGCCTAGACGCCCTCTTCCTTCTCCATATGTATGGTGTCTCCATCTTACTCATGCTATGTCGTGATTCATGTGGAAGCTTCTCATGTAGAAGCTTTCCTACATGGATATCTACCTAGGGTTTAGATCTAAGGTAAAGGTGAGGGATTCCTTTAAGCTTATAGTAACTTGAATTGGTTGATTTATTCTGTTCCCTCACATGCTTTGAATCCTCCCTGCAAATATTTAATTTACCACCATCAATTATTTATCCTTTGAGAATAATGGTTAAGGTGTGATGTTAATTATGCATGATCTTTCTGGATTTATGTGAGGGATTCCTTTAAGCTTACTTTGATTTAAGTTGATATGATCTTAACTTTTTTACATGCTCTCATGTTACTATGATTCTCTCTCTGCAATTGTTTAATTTACCACCAATAATTATTTATCCTTTGGGATTATAGTATGATGTTAATTACTAGTAATCTTCATTATTTTTATGTGGGGCGATGGATACAAGCCTTGCCCTTGCCTTTACCAATTTTGTTGAGTTAGCCCTTTTTACTCTTCTCTTTATTGGGTTGGCCATTGTGACTCTCCTCTTTATTGAGTTGGCCATTGCCACTTTCTTCTTTGTTGAGTTAACCACTGCTACTTTCCTCCTTATCTTATTAGCCTTGTACTATCTACTTTTATGGCTTGGGCATGTGTCTTGGAATTCAAAAGCTCCCATGATTCAATTTATTTTCTCTTTGGTGCAAGTACTATGTTGGAAATCTCACTTCTAACGATCAAATAAATATCGTGGATGTAATGCGATTCGGGTAGCGGCCCCCTTAGTCGACACGTAATTCCATAAATTTTAGGTAGTGTTGCACAAATCGATGTAAGTAATTCGCAATGCGTGTTACATCACTTCCGGGATTGGATGTCGCAAATATTCGCTCCATAAACAAATCGTGTCAATAAATCCATCCAAGTCATGTGTTGTGCCGCCTTGGGATAATCGCGTAAATCGATGTAAGTAATTCGCAATGCGTGTTACATCACTTCCGGGATTGGATGTCGCAAATATTCGCTCCATAAACAAATCGTGTCAATAAATCCATCCAAGTCATGTGTTGTGCCGCCTTGGGATAATCGCGTAAATCCACGTTAACATGGGACACGCCGGCAAATCTCCGTATTATGGGATGTCAAAAGAAATAAAAAAAAATCTCTAAGCAAACTCTTTTTCTTTGACTCCTGACGTCCCCAGCACTGGATGATTTTTTCTCTTCTTCTTGTCTCTTTTTTAAAGCAGCGGAGACTATAGGAATGTCGGTGGAGAGACTGAGAGAGAGTCGGCTGGAACTTATGCACAAAAGGCGGTGCGGAAGCCTTCTTTATGTAGAAAACGAGCCACGCCCCTATTTTACACAGCAAAGAACGGATCAGATTTGCTCCACTTTCCTTTCTTTCTTTCCAAAGAAATAACGTCCCCTGGGATGGTTTTCGACGGCCTACTCAATGAACGGATCAGATCTGACATCCGATCAACGACCATGATCAACCAATTGACCAAAAATTGTCGGTTTCGGATGTTAAAACAGAGCCTGCGAAATAGGACTTACGTTGTGACGTTGGTGGGACCCATGATCAATGTCTGTTGGGAAATCCACACCGTCCATCTAATTCCTGACGAAAAACCAATCGGGAAGGGGTGGTTTTGGTCGAGTTTTGGTGGGTCCGGTGATGTTTTGCTTCCGCTGTCCATCCTGCGTTTGATCGTGATTTACACGTGTGTGGCCGCATGGGAACAGAAGGACACCCAGGCGAGGGTCAAACCCCCTCTGGACACAATGGACGGTCCAGATCTTGCAAAGGGATGATGGGTGGAGCCCACTAGTGAAAAACGGACGGACAACGTAAAGACGCAGTCTGTTCTTGCACAGAGGAGAGAGAGGAGATGGGTCAGCTTATGTTGACCGGACTCTCTGGTCCGGTGCACTGTTTCCACGCCCAACCCCATGTGGGGTCCACTACGATGCTTGTGAGAAATCTGCTCCGTCCATTTGCTTTATCATCCCATTTAAGGGGTTGAGAACAAAATTGGGGCATATCCAGATGTAGGGTGGGCCCCAAATTAGAGATTAATGGGTTGATCTGTCTGTTAGGTCACTTCCATAAGGATCCAGGAGTTTAAATTCGACGTGTACGGTTAATTTGTGGTCCTCAGGCTATATATGAAGTTTGGAGTTGAACGGATGGTGAGAACCTTGTGATCATGCATTCTGGACGAATTTTAGGCCTTTTTATCTCGACACACTGGATTTTCTTGAATCCTGGGTGTGTAATGTCTTTGATCTCGGTCCCTTGGAGTTCGTCCCTTACCTTGGTGACTTCAGAGCGTTAAATCCATGCTTTTAGTATCCTTTCGCAGTCTAAGCTCATAAATTCACCTTGCAACACAAACACGATAAAAAGAAGACATTAAACAATATCGTGCTCGTAAAATCCGGTAATAACTGGGGTCTAATATGCAATATTTGACCCTCAACACAACTCCCAACTAGCATTTTGCTAGTCCCGAGCAAAGTATGCGGAAAATAAATTGAGAATTACACGGCGATTTCTAAGAACTCGAGTGATTTTTGAAAACAATCCAGATATTAGAAGTCTAAGATTCATGAATGTTGGGCATTACATTCACCTATACTCAAGCGCACAGTAGACTTCATAATCAGGATCAAAATATTAAGCTAAAAATTAGAAAAAAATCTACACATTAAGATCCATGAGTGTATAGTGTAATCTCGGCTTATCATTAAGGTTCACTTCTCTATTTCATGATATCATTGGTAACCAATAGGAAAATTCATAACAACCAAAACCTAAACCACAACCTGCCTCATAGATTAACCTACCAACTTTTGATTTTTCTATTAAAAGTAATGCCAAGGAAAGGAATCAAATCCTTACCTATAGAGAGCAAACCTATGGTGAAGACCAGTCGCCCAACATTTTTCGAATGTCAACTGTGGGGAATCAAATCCTTGCCTATAGGGATCAAACCTACGGCGAAGACCATTCGCCCAACCCTTTCAATTATTCTTTATAAAAATGATGGTAAAACTTTGCAGGCTGGTTCCTTTCGTGCTTAGTGATTACCAAGTTAATCCTTTAATACCGATCTGAAACCTTCATATGTAAGCAAGATGTGGCATGTGAAATCATGACTTAATCAATGTTTACAACTTTTAATCGTGGATTAATAATTCGAACTTAACTGTGAAATCTATCAGATAACTAAATCCAAGAGACGTAAATCCCCAATACTCCATATCTTATAATTCTAAATCAACGATGACCGTCAAAATCACTTCGAATTCACAAGAATTTCTAGAAAAAATTTTAAAATTTTCACAATTTTTGCTCAAGACCGAGAAAATACTGATTAGGTGACCTAATCTCCCACTCCCAACCTAAAATCGACATTGTCCTCAATGTAAAAGAGATAAACATGCAATGCACATGGGACAACGAAAGTAAAAGAGGAGTGATGGAAAGATAGTACCTGGACAAAAGGATCAAGAGGCTTTTCCACAGAGATCTCAGCATGAAAGCAAGTTAGCACAAGAGAGAAACCAACAAAAGCAACTATCCTAAAACAATGTAGAAAGCAAACTAACCTAATGGCATAAAACCGTCTAACCTAGAGCAATGTAAAGCAAACTACCCTAGTCTTATGAAAGTAGTAAACCTACCTATATACCTCCATCATACTAGGAGATCAATCCTAGTAAACAGGATCATTTAGAGGTATGGACATGTCCTCTAAATCAAATTTCTCGACAAATGGCTTTAATCGATGTCCATTTACTTTAAATTCATGGCCATTGTCTGGATTTCGAATCTCGACAGCCCCATGAGGATAAATATTGATAACGGTGAAAGAACCGATCTAACGAGATCAGAGCTTACCCGGAAGGAGATGTAGTCGAGAATTATACAAAAGAACTTTCTGACCTGACGTGAATGATTTCCGCAGAATGTGTTGGTCATGAAACTCTTTCATCCCGTCCTTGTAAATTCTCGAATTCTCGTACGCATCGTTCTGAATTTCTTCAAGTTCATTCAATTGAAGTTTGCGTAGCGAGCCAGCGTTGTCCGGATTGAAATTCAGATTTTTGATCACCCAGTAAGCTCTATGTTCCAACTCCACAGGTAAGTGGCAAGCCTTCCCATAGACAAGTCTAAAGGGAGACATTCTAATAGGGGTTTTAATAGAAGTACGGTAAGCCCATAAGGCATCGGTCAATCGGATTGACCAATTCTTACGATCAAGGTTAACCATTTTTTTCAAAATGCGTTTGATCTCCCTATTGGAAATCTCAGCTTGCCCACTTGTCTGTGGGTGGTATGGGGTGCTCACCTTATGAGAGATACTGTATTTCTTCATTAAACTCTCGAATGGCCTATTACAAAAGTGTGAACCCCCATCATAATGATGGCTCGAGGTGTTCCGAATCGGGAAAGGATGTTCTCTTTAAGGAATTTAATGACCGTGCGATGGTCATTATTCTGACACAGAATTGCTTCAACCCATTTAGTGACATAGTCTACGGCGAGCAAATTATATAGATTTCCAAAGGATGGGGGGAATGGTCCCATGAAATCAATGCCCCAGCAATTAAATGCGTTTATGATAAGAATGGGATTCAAGGGCATCATATTTCGATGGGACAATGCTCCCAATTTCTAACAACGCTCACAAGCTTTGCAAAACTCATGAGTGTCCCTGAACATAGTGGGCCAGTAAAATCCACACTAAAGAATCTTGGCCGTGGTCTTTTTAGTAGAAAAGTGACCACCACAGGCCTATGATTGACAGAAGGAGAGGACACTTTGATGCTCATCGTCTGGCACACATCTCCTCAAGATTTGGTTTGGGCAATATTTAAACAAATATGGATCATTCCAAAAGAAATTGCGCACCTCGGTGAAAAATTTCTTCTTATCTTTTGCAGTCCAATGTGTCGGTATAAAACTTGTGGCAAGATAATTAACAATATCAGTGAACCAAGGTGAATGAGAGACTTTGAACAACTATTCATCAGGGAACATGTCATTGATATGTGTCATCTCAAGGGAATCAGAGAGATCAAGGCGAGAAAGATGGTCAGCCATTACCCTCTCTACTCCCTTTTTATCTTTAATTTCTAGGTCAAATTCCTGGAGTAGGAGGATTCGTCCTATCAGGCGGGGCTTAGCATCATTCTTAGACAGAAGATACTTGAGCACCGCATGATCCGTGTAAATAATGATCTTGGATCCGATCAAGTAGGACCTAAATTTGTCCACAGCGAACATTATGGCTAAGAGTTCCATTTCCGTAGTCGAGTAGTTCACTTGGGTAGGATTTAGAGTCTTACTCGCATAATGAATAATGTAGGGTTTCTTATCTTTTCTCTGGCGTAGAACCGCCCCAAGAGTATAATCAGACGTATCGCACATAAGTTCAAAAGGAATGCTCTAGTCGGGTGGTTGTATGATGGTTGCACTGGTCAACATGTCCTTAAGCTTAGTGAAAGCTTCCTGACATGGTTCATTCCACTCGTATGGTGCATTCTTTTGAACTAGATTACATAGAGGACGAGAGATGAGACTAAAGTCCTTTATGAATCTTTTGTAAAACCCGGCGTATCCTAAGAAGGATCACACGTCCCGTATGTTCTTAGGTGGAGGTAGGTTAGAGATAAGATCGATCTTTGCCTTATCCACCTTGATTCCTTTGGACGAGATAATATGTCCAAGGACAATTTCCTTATGAACCATGAAATGACACTTCTCCCAATTAAGTACCAAGCTCTTTTCTTCACATCTTTTCAGCACACATTTAAGACTTTCTAAGCACTCGCTGAAAGATGGACCAAAGACAGAGAAATCGTTCATAAAGTCCTCTAGATATTGCCCCACCATGTCAGAAAAGATATTAATCATACATCGCTGAAAGGTGGCAGGGGCATTACATAGTCCGAATGACATCCTTTGGTAAGCAAAGGTGCCGTAAGGATATGTAAATGTAGTCTTTTCCTGATCTTCAGGGGCTATCTCTATCTGGTTGTAGCCCGAATACCCATTAAGGAAACAGTAATAGGAATGACCAGCTAACCTTTCTAAGATCTGATCAATGAAGGGCAAAGGAAAGTTGTATTTTCTCGTGACGATATTTAACTTCTTGTAGTCAATGCACATTATCCAACAAGTAGTAACTCTAATTGGCACGAATACATTATTGGCATTGGCTATGATGGTAATTCTTGACTTCTTAGGAACCACCTGAGTTGGACTTACCCATTGACTATCAGATATAGGGTATATGATACCCACATCCAATAGTTTAAGAACTTCGGCCTTAACCACTTCTTTCATGTTTGGATTTAATCTACGTTGCGATTGTCGAGAGGTCTTCACATTATCCTCAAGATAAATGCGGTGAGTACAAATCGAGAAGTTAATTCCTTAAGGTCTGTAATCTTCCATCCAAGGGCTCCCTTATGCTCAATGAGAGTAGATATGAGCATACTCTCTTGTTATTTCTCTGAGTGGTCAGAAATCACCACCAGGTATGTCTTATCTTGACCTAAATATGCATATTTCAAATCAGAGGGCAAAGGTTTTAGGTCAAGCTTCGGTGACTTGAGGTTAGACGATAGAGGCACTACATCAGTTTGGGGCAACTCTTCAAATTGTGGCCTCTACTAGTTAACTTCAAGTACTGGTGCAACATCAAGCATGACGCATGTCTCCCTAATCATGTCATCATCAAAATCATGGGAGTGGGCCAGGCACGTCTCTGGAGGGTCAGAGGATAAAGTCAAAGGTGCCCTATCGTCCACAAAAGTGTCAATCATGTTAATATCGTGGAAATCGTCATCATCCTCTAACCGTTTGCCTGTATTGAAAAATATGTTTGACTCCAATGTCATATTCTCGAAAGACATAGTCATGACACCATTCCTGCAATTGATAATTACGTTTGAAGTGACAAGGAATGGACGTCAAGAATGATGGGAATCTGAGTGCTCATGTTACTGATGAGTTCGGTATCCAGGATGATAAAATCTATAGGGTAGTAAAATCTATCGACTTGGACTAACATATCCTCAATTATCCCTCTTGGTATACGAACAGAGAGATCAACAAGTTGTAATGTGGTTAGGGTTGATTTTAATTCACCCAAACCTAACTGTTTGTATACCGAGTAGGGAATTAGATTGACGCTCGCTCCTAAGTCAAGAAGTGCGTGCTCAATTCGATAGTCCCCAATTACACATGATATGGTTGGGCTACCGGGATCTGTGAATTTTTGCGGCACATCTCGCTTTAGGATGACACTCACTTTCTCTGTCAAGAAGATTTTCTTTTGAATATTATGCCGTCTTTTGTTCGTACATAAGTCTTTCAGGAATTTGGCATATGAAGGTATTTGTTTTACCTCATCAAGTAGAGGAATGTTGACCTTCACCTGTTTCAACACCTCTAGAATATCTTAAGAGTTAGAGAGAGGTTTTGGTGCAACCAATCGTTGGAGAAATGGAGCAACCGACTTCTCTTGAGGTTTCAGTTCTCCCTTTAGTGGAACATGGCTAGATTCATGTTCTTTGTCCACTTCCAGGTCCTTAGGCTTTTCAGCCCTAACCGGAATGGTTTTGTCAATGATCTTCCCTCTCCTAAGAGTGGTGATTGATTTAGCTTGTTCCATTTGATTTGAAGAGCTAGGGTCACTTATTTCATATTGTGGTTTGGGATTGGGGAGAGGTTGAGCAGGAAGCATCTCCTTTCCTCCACTTGTTAATTATGACTCTATCCTTTGAATAGACGACCCAAGTGTTCCTAATACTATATGGATATTATGGAATGCTTGTGTTGAATTGTAATTAAGTAGCTCTTGTTCTTGAATATGTTTTTGAACCAGATCCTCTTGAGGTTTCTCTTGATTTGGAGTTTGATCGAAGAAACCTTGAGGAGTAGTAGTTTGTCCATTCCTCCAACTGAGGTTTGGATGATTTCTCCAACCCGGAATGTATGTATTAGAGGTAGGTCCGTTGAAAGGTCTTTAATAATTATTTACGGCATTGGATTGCTCAGTCAGTACCTCTTGAAAGGCAGATATAGTTGGACACTTTTCGGTTGTGTGATTGTTATAACCATAAATACTGCAAACAACTTCCTTACCCTTATCCTTCTTTGATTCCATGGCCTTGAATTTTCTTATGAGATTAGCCACTTTAGCATTGATATCATCATCCTCTTTCAGAAGGTATACTTTGCCCCTTTCCTTTGATTGAGTGGGCCTAGAAGTGGTACTTGATTTTGGGTATGTGTCCTATGATTTTGCGTTTTTAGCAAGTCTATCCAAGTAGTCCCACACATCATCGACATTTTTATTCATGAATTCCCCATTACACATTGTCTCAACTAATTGGCGCATGGAAGATGTCAGTCCATCATAAAAAAAAAAATGTGTAATGCGCCACATTTCAAAACTGTGTTGTGGGCATGAACTGACAAGATCCTTGAACCTTTCCCAACATTGGAAGAATGTTTCATCCTCCTTTTGGGCAAAGTTCATAATTGATTTCCTAAGAGTGTTCGTTTTATGATGTGAAAAGAATTTCTTTATGAACTCCCTTTACATATCATTCCATGTGCCAATAGATCTAGGACGTAGTGAATGTAACCACGTCTTAGCTTTCTCCTTTAAAGAAAAGGAAAAGAGTTTCAGCCTGACTGTGTCCTCAGACACGTTTGGAAAACATAAAGTGGCTATGATCTCATCAAACTCTTTCAGATGTAAATATGGATTTTCTGATTCAAGCCCATGAAATTTAGGAAGGAGTTGGATTACCCCAGGCTTGATATCTATATATCCCGTATTCTCAGGAAAAATCATACATGAGGGCGTGCTCACCTCCGCCGGTTATAAATAATCTCGTAAAGTACGAGGCGGGGGTGCTCGATCCACCTCATTCTCATCATGGACTTCCTCAACCCCAGATGGAGGTAGTGCTTGAGGTTGATTTGCAGTCATAACCTCAATAACTCAGGGGATTTCGAGCGGTGTCTAGTCCTACAATGGACAGTTAACCCCTCAACCAATCCTCCTTCAGTCAAGAGACGTCGAGTGTTGTCACGGGCCCACTTGGGCATGAAACACTCGCAGCCCTCAATTCAGATTCTAAACTTAGACCTAAAAGAGAGAAAGGAAATAAAAATCTAGAAAGAAAGAGAAGATTTAGAAAGAAGTTATCAGATCAGAGTCCCTAAGTTAAAAACCTGCAAAACCAACCAAAACGAGTTAGCTTCTAAAAATAGAAAATCTAAGAATAGAAAGTTCCTAAAAATCAAACTAGAAAGTAAACTAGTTTCTAAAAGAAAATTTTCTAAAAAGAAAAATAGAAAGTTTCTAAAAAGGGAAATCACTAACCTATATTCTAAAAGTAAAAGAAGAAAGTCTCTAAAAATAAAATAAAAGAAAGGAAAGATGAAATAAATTAGAAAAATTCCTAGAACAAAACCTAATTTAGAAATAGAGAGTTAGAAAAACTAGACAATCAAAAAGAGATTACCAATTTAGAAAGTATATGTCAGAATCCTAACAAACAAGAAAATTAGGTTAGTTTCTAAAAATCAGGAAACCTAAACCTAAAATCTAAGGTTAGAAAAATCTTAATCTTAAACTAATCTCAAAACTAATTAATTTTAGAAAACGTAACCGTCAATCCCCGGCAACGGCGCCAAAAACTTGTTCACACCCCAAGTATAGGGTTGTGATGTAGTAATAAACTCGGTAAGACCGAGGTCGAATCCACAGGGACTGAAACCTGTACGTAATCTGAAAGTAACCAGAACTAGAACTAGAATAAGTTGAAATCTAAATTGAATGAATATGAGAGAATAATGGTAAAATAGGAAACTAAAATTTGTAGAAATCAAAGGTGAGAAACTAGGGATTTAGAGGATCCACTTTTAGAGATCAGGGAGATCTACGCTTGATTCACAAACTCAACTGGACTTCGAGTCCCACATTCATCCAGTTGGAAGATATATCACTAAAGCACAATCTGAACTTCTTTTAATCTAGTTTTCAAAAGATAAGACGGATGTAGATTAGAATGAATTCCATCACCAAACCATGCCCATGAGACAAAGTAAACAACAGAATTAAACCAATCCACAGCCAATCTAAGAGATGTATGAGTGTTAGGAAGGATTCCATCATCCAACCATGTCCAAGGGGTGATGGTGAACAACAGGACTTCCTAACTGCATATTCACAATAAAGGAAAGGACATACTCAAAGCCATCGCATATCTATTATAATTTAAGTCACAACTCATCATTAAAAACTGAAAGCATTCCTTAAAATCAAACTAGAATCAATATTAATTCAAAAATATGAATCCAGGCCGTAGAATTAGTCCCATCACGCCACAAGCTTCACCTCTTAGCCCTAGCTAAGAGGTTTAGCCAACCATGATTAAGCTATCCTCAAATATCATATAAAAAAATAAACAAGAAATAAAACCAAAAGAAATAATAAAAAAAAATCTCTAAACAAACTCTTTTTCTCGAACTCCTGACGTCCCTAGTACTGGATGACTTTTTTTCTCTTCTTTTTTGTCTCTTTTTTTATAGCAGTGGAAATTGTAGGAATGTTGGTGGAGAGACTGAGAGAGAGAGTCGACTGGAACTTACGCACGAAAGGCGGTACGGAAGCCTTCTTTACGCAGAAAATGAGCTGCGCCCCTGTTTTACGTAGCAAAGAACGGATCAGATCTACTCCACTTTGTTTTCTTTCTTTCCAAAGAAATAACATCCGCTAGGATGGTTTTCAACGACCTACTCAATGAACAGATTAGATTTGACATCCGATCAATGACCATGATTAGGCAATTGGCCAAAAAAAGTTGGTTTCGGACGTTAAAACAAAGCCTACTAATAGGACTTACGCCGTGACATTGGTGGGGCCCATGATCAATGCCTGTTGGGAAATCCACACCATCCATTGAATTCCTGGCGAAAAACCAGTCGGGAAGGGGTAGTTTTGGTCAAGTTTTGGTGCGGTCTAGTGATGTTTTGCTTCAACCGTCCATCATGCATTTGATCACGATTTACACGTGTGTGCCCGCATGGGAACAGAAGGACACCTAGGCGAGGGTCAAGCCCCCCTCTGGACTCAATGGATGGTCTAGATCTTGCAAAGGAATGATGGGTGGGGCCCACTAGTGAAAAATGGATGGACATCGTAAAGACGCTATACGTTCTTGCGCAAAGGAGAGAGAGGAGACAGGTCAGCTTATGTTGACCAGATTCTCTGGTCCGGTGCATTGTTGCATGCCCAACCCCATGTGGGGTCCACTATGATGCCTGTGAGAAATTCGCTTTGTCCATTTGCTTTATCATCCCATTTAAGGGGTTGAGAACAAAATAGGGGCATATCCAGATGTAGGGTGGGCCCCAAATTAGAGATTAATGGGTTGATCTGTTTGTTAGGTCACTTCCACAAGGATCAGAGAGCTTAAATTTGACGTGTATGGTTAATTTGTGGTCCTCAGGCCATATATGAAGTTTCGAGTTGAACGGATGGTGAGAACCCTGTGATCTTGCATTCTGGACGAATTTCTGGCCTTTTTTATCTCGACACACTGGATTTTCTAGAATCTCGGGTGTGTAATGTCTTCGATCTCGGTCTCCTGGAGTTAGTCCCTTGCCTTGGTGACTTTAGAACGTTAAATCCATGCTTTTAGTACCCTTTTGCAGTCCAAGCTCGTAAATTCACTTTGCAACATAAACACGATAAAAAGAAGTCGTTAAACAATATCATGCTCGTAAAATTCGGTAATAACTAGGGTCTAATATGCAATATTTTACCCTTAACACAGGATAACTCTAAATCATTTTTCACATTGTGGCAATCGCTAAGTGTGATGAACCGCATTTACTTTGCTAGACATGCATCTCATGTAGGTTGCTTGCGCATATTGATACCTCTCGTAGTTGTAGAGTATAAGACGTATCAGAACCCTTCATTACTTTTATGAATCTTTTGAATTATTGTTAATCTTAAAGGATAACCATCACTATGAGTAGGGCATTTGTCACGGCCCAAACTCGGAAACCAGGCTCACAAAATTCCCGGTCGCTGAATCCGGCGTCGATAGCCTCCGTAGAACCCCATTCTCGGCTCCCAGCACCCATTTACCAGGTTCCGATCCTGGGATCCTACAAGGATGATTTTCAACATCAATTTGATTCATAATAAGCATAACCATAAACATAACCCACAAACAATAACCACAAGAACACCATTACAAAATCCACTATGATAAAAAAACTTTAAGGGGCTGTTTGATTTTTAATTTCTCCTGGTAAATACACGGAAGTGCCTGATTATTGCTTACTACACCTGTTTGAAAGTTGCCAGGAATTACGTTTCGAAAATCGGTCCATACAAACATTTTTATTACTGATTTAAATATGTGGGCCCCACCATGATATATATGAGTTATCCACACCATCCATCCTTTTAAAAAATACATTTTAAGACATGAGCCCAAAAATGAGGAAAATCAAAAGCTCAAGTGGACCACACCTTAGGAAACAAGGATCTTTAAAACGTTAATGTTTGAAAGTTTTTTTCTCCCTAGGGCCTACAGTGATGTTTATTTGTCATCCAACCCGTTAATAAGGTCACACAGTCATGGATAAAGTGGAAACAAAAATATCAGTTTGATCCAAAACTTTCAGGGTCTTCAAGAAGCTTTCAATGGTAGGAGCTCAATTCCCATTGTTTTCAATAGTGTGGTCCACTTTATCTTTGGATCTGCCTCTTTTTTTGTTCATGCCCTAAAATGAGTTGGCTAAAGGGATGGACGGTGTGGATAATACACAAACATCAAGGTGGGCCCCACAATTTAACCTTTTTCTCCTCGGGTGACGTGAGGAGTGCTATAAATAAAAGATGGCGGTCAAATCACCTTGGAAATCCAACCA
The DNA here is from genome assembly GCA_021015155.1 of Magnolia officinalis. Classification (NCBI taxonomy): domain Eukaryota; kingdom Viridiplantae; phylum Streptophyta; class Magnoliopsida; order Magnoliales; family Magnoliaceae; genus Magnolia; species Magnolia officinalis. Next base: position 66,576,595 of record JAJHSJ010000008.1, on the reverse strand, counting down.
GAAACAAAGAGGTAAATAATTATTACCCATTTACCTAGAATTACCTCTGTAATTAGAAAATCAAACACGCCCTAAGGTATAATGTGCATAAAGGGAAATACAATAATAGAATCAGAAGCTCCAGAAGTCCGCTGCACGCTCCAATCTCAATGCTGCTGCGGCGTCCTAGCGTTACTTGCACGCAACAGTCATGCATAAGCTTATGAAAAGCTTAGAGGGTGGTGAGAGTGTGTGCGCAATATAAGCGTGCTTAGAATTATTATCAGAGTAATGCAGAATATGCTGGTGAATCCATGAATACTATCAGCTGTACTAAGGCTATGCGATGCAAGGCATAAATGCTATCGGCCATATCAAGACCATGTGATGCAAGGCGTGAATGATGTCACCCATATCCAAGGCCATGCGATGCAAGGTGTGAATGATGTCAACTATATCCAAGGTCATGCGATGCAAGATGCAACTCAAGTATAGCAGTCCTCGTCCGAATCCACATATCAATGCAGCTCATCACTAGAGCATCAAATATCAGTACAATTCTCACATTGGACAATCACCGGAGTCTAGTACACTTTACGCCAGCTTGCCGCCCCTATCCAAGCGCACAACTGGGTAAGTAGAAGAGACCTCACTATCCACTTGCCAATATTGGGTCCGGCTCGTTGATAGCGGACCCATTCCTCAAGCTAGTCAAACTCAACCTAGATATTGCACTCTCACTCAGGAGGGTAAGGTCACACCCCTTTTCAACCGACCACGACACAGTGCGAGATGCGGCCTACTGGTGTACAGCCCTAATGCGCTCATGTATCCACTCGGTCTCGACATTGGAGTCTGAAAAGGCCAAGCTATATGTCCTAGAGGGGGGGTGAATAGGACTGTGCCAAATTTAAAATAATTACAGTGAAATTTAAATAAAGAAATACTCAAATAAAGTAAATCAATCCACAATGCTGAAATAAAATAGCAACCTCAATAAACAAGTATTGAGAGATTGATACAAAAGTTGTTCTAAGGACAACCTTACACCAAAAACCAGAGTTTATGTAGGACAACCTGATTTCTAGAAAGGTCTTTGTATCAAGAACTCAAACTTTCTAGGAATAAACAAATTGAAGCTGAACAGAGGAATAGAATGCAATCACAAATATTGATTGTTCCAAGGACAACCATGCACCATAGAAATGGCAGGGCAACCTTACTAGAATAATTTAGAGAATCTAAAGCTCAAACAAATAAAGGAATAGCTTGAAATAAATTGCAGAAATTTAAATCTAAACTATTACAACATTCCCCACTGAGCTTGAAATTAAAATGATTACAACATTCACATCCACAAACATTCCATATAAGAATAATCAAAGATAGGAAAATAAAGCACACTTCCACACAACACAAGGAGTTATAGTGGTTCGCCTGTGTGTACACCAACTGTTCAACAACAGCCACACAGAATGCTACTCCACTCCTAATATCCTCACACAGGGGATATTAGCGTTCACTATCAAGTAGGTTTTCACAGGTTCACCAAAAACCTTTACAATTGTGTCTTTTTCAAAGGGCTTAAACAATTCAAAAACCCCCACTTCTGAGTTTTCTGGCTCTCCTCAGATAACCAACAACTTTGAGATTTTTCTGGCCTAACCTCAAATAAAACCAAAATAAATGAATTTACAATAAATGTAAAATACCTGAATTTCTTCTTTGTTGTAGCAGCCCAGAGGAACCAAATCGGAGTAGAGATTTGAATGTCAAAGTTCAATGTCCAATACTCACTTTATAATGGTTCTAATTTCTAATAGATTTTAAATTAAAACAAATGGGCTAGCTTGAATTGATTTTGATTCCAGTAAAAGGAAAATAAAAAATTCCTCTTTACAAATTAGATTGGAATGCAAGAAACAAAATCAATTAACAAAGCTAAAAAAATAGAATATTAAATAAGCACACTTAGCTTAAACGGAGCACAAATTTATCTCTCGGAAGGACGAATTAAATTAGCTTCAATGAATTATTTTATTCTGAGATTCGTGCTCTATTTATAGTGTGAATATATCACGTCTTCGACTGGTCTTAAGTCGCTACGACTGGTCGAAGAACCAACAAATATTTGAAAATTCAGGCGCGATAAGATAAGACAGTTTCACGACTGGTCGTAGGGCACCTTCGACTGGTCGTAAGTCTCCTTCGACTGGTCGAAGGTCACACACGACTGGTCGAAGTAAAGTGCAAATCATCGCTGTAGTTTGAGTCGAAGGTCTACGACTGATCGAAGAACCTGTCGACACTGTTCCTACGACTGGTCGAACAGTCCCTAGGACTAGTCAAAGCCTAACAGAAAATTTCAGAATTTTATAACAAACTTACGACTGATCCAGGAAATCCTTAGACAGGTCGAAGCAGTGCTAGGACTAGTCGAACAAAGTCCAGGACTAGTCTTAGAACAGGCCAATCATACTTATATAAAAAATATGAATTATGTATCCAAAGTGGCATATTCTAAAGGTCAACCTAAGGTCAGTTATACCTAATAGTGAAGTAAGGACATTGAAACTTAAGGACAAGTGACCTTGAAAGTAGTGAAACTTGAAGTCTTGATGCAGTTCAAACTTGAAAGCTTCTAGAGATCTTGAGATTGAACTTGAACACTTCTTGAGTTCTTGAGATTGAACTTGAACACTTCTTGTATTATCCTTGACTTTAATAAAATCAAACAAACTCACATCTTCGAGTCTTGACTTGTGAGCAGAGCTTGTCAACAAAGTTGATCTTGAGTAGCGCTTTGATCTTCACATATGCAAGCTTCATAACAATGTTTTTGACACTATAAATTTGACAACAAAGGAACTATCCACAATAGCACTTACAGAGTCATCCTCTGGTACCATCGGGTTTAGGGATTTTCACCCAGGGACATCTATGGTGCCCCAATGCTAGTGACAGTATTTTCGATGTCCGATCCTACCATCCACGATATGCCTGTGGTGGCCATAGTCCTGATGTCGTTGGCCATATTTCCAATGGGCCAATATACATTAAATGGGCCGCATCAAATGGGTCGCACCAGTAGGCCAATATACATCAAATGGGCCACATCAAATGGGTCACACCAATGGTCCAATATATACATCAAATGGGCCGCATCAAATGGGCCGCATCAAATGGGCCGCACCAATGGACGAATATACATCAAATGGGCCGCACCAATAGGCCAATATACATCAAATGGGCCGCATCATATGTGCCGCACCAATGGGCCAATATACATTAAATGGGCCGCATCATATGGGCTGCACTAATGGGCCAATATACATCAAATGGGCCACATCATATGGACCGCACCAATGGGCCAACATACATCAAATGGGCCGCATTATATAAGCCGCACATCTACACCATTCTTCTATTTTTAGAGATCATTTTAGTGCATTAACCGAAAATAAATGGATCACATCGGAGGATTATCTGGACCATACCACAAATAATAGTGGAGATAATGATTTTCACCGTTTAAATTCGTAGGGCCCACCATTTTATTTTCCATCCATCCTGATCATAAGGTCACAAAGACCTAGATTAAGAGGAAAAATAAATTTCATATTGATCCAAACTTCCGTGACCCCAAAAAGGGTTTCAATGGTGGACGTTCACTCTACACTGTTTTCTGCGGTGTGGTCCACCTAATCATCAGATCTGCTTCATTTCTGTTCCAAGCCTTAAGATGAGCTTGCCAAATGGATGGACGGTTTGGATGGAACACATCCATCATGTGGGTCATGCTTGTCCAGATGGACAACATGGAATACAAAACATACATCACAGTGGGTTTCCATAGATGGATGGATGGTATGATACGAACATCAAGGTGGGCCACTGCACGGACAGTGCAGATACAACATGCATCATGGTGGGGTTGTACATGGCACTATCCAGATGGACAGTGCAAATGAAACACATACATATAAGGTGGGGCCTACACAACACCGTCCAGCAACTGGATGGTGCAGATATAATATACATCATGGTGAGGTCCACGTGGTGGGCCACAAGAGATTTGAATCTGTTTCAGTCCCTGGCCCGTGGCCAGGGACGGATGGAGTGGATGAAATGCATATATCATGTGGGTCCACGTGGTGTGGGCCACCCATGATATACATATACATATATATTATATTGTATAATATTATATTGTTTTTGTTTTTGTTCTGCAGGTCAGTAGCATCCAGCATCCAGTGATGGACGGATGGATAAAATGCATACATCAAGTGGCCCATGGATGCCACATGTGTACTGGGTCCATGTGATGAACGACATGGATGGAATACAAACATCAGTGGGGTCCACGTCCCACGGACGGATGTACGACCTGGATATAGAGTGCATACATCAACAGGGGTCCCCACCATCCAGAAAACGCTGGATAGCATGGATAGAACATATATGTCTGGTGGGTCCCACTGCCCCTTGCTGGATAGTGCGGACACCACACCATCAGGTGGGCCACACGTCAAGAGAGAGAGAGACAGACAGACAGAGAGAGAAAGAGAGAGAGAGAGAGAGAGAGAGAGAGAGAGAAGAGAGAGAGAGAGAGAGAGAGAGAGATCGGTGAAGTGAAGGAACCCCGCCACTATGGGCTCCTCTTTGATCACAACACATACATCAAAGTGGGTCCCATCATATGTGGGCCCTTAAATGGAAATCAATGGTGGATCACCCACCTATTGCACTCCTTCTTTAGCTCGTTGAACTCCTAGACTCTTTGGCTTCGATCTTGATGGAGGATGATGAAGATTAGATGGCTAAGATGGGAGATTGGGGTAGGAAAGTGGGGCACACTTGGGTTGCTTGGGAAGCTTGGACGTTGGGTGCTCTCTCTTGGGAGTTGCTTGGAATGAGAGAGAAATGAGAGAGAGAGAGAGGAGTGATGTAAGGAGAGAGGGATGGGTGTGTAAGAAGAGGGATGGGCTTGGTTTAATTTTGGGTGAGAGAGAGAGAGAGAGAGAGAGAGAGAGTTGACTTTGGATAAGGTTGTGTAAAAGAGGGATGGTTATTTGTACTTGTGATAGGATGTGTACTTGACTTGATTGATTGATTGATTGGATAGGTTGTAGAGATTCTCTCGGAATTCGCAGGTGCGGCGTTTTCCTCGAAATGAACGCTGGCCCACATCTCCTGACCTGGGTATCAGATCGGTGCATGAGTCACGGCGACGGCGCAGTAGCTAGGATATAAGTTTCGAGTTGAGCCGACTTAGATCTATGGGCTGCAACTTAGGATTGAGCGCAATTGTCGATTACAGGTCGAGGGTTGACGAAATTCGACCAGGAGGATCGCGGAAGCCTACAGAACAGTACGGTCTAGGATACAGGTCATACATCATTGATCCTCTCCAACTGTACAGATGATGCAGGTGATGTACATATCAAAAACCTAGAGGACCATCTCCCTATGGAAGATTATACTGAATGAATAAGTAGATAGTTTTATGATTTAGTTTTGTATTTCCGCTCCAAACTCGATAATGTAACTACCTCCCATTAAGAGGGCATTTAATAATTTATTGAATTTTTTACTCAAATGAAATAATAAATACAGTCGATTTTATTCTCGTGAATGGTTACCTTCATGAATGTAACTGGATGTGATCTAAATAAAAAAAATATGGTGCGATTTTTAAAGCATCCAATTTATACTTTATTAACATCCGGAATTCTCGGGCACGAATATGTACTCAGGCCATGAAAATTCGTTATGTTACAAATCATCCTTGTATTTTGCCGATAACTTGCAATCATGCAGTGGGTTTTTTCTCACAGGTGGCTGCTCCACCTGCTCATGTATCTCTGTCTATGCCTCTGTGTCTGCTTGAGTATCATTTGTATCAATCTGGACGTCTACTATCAACCTTTTGGTTTCTCTTGTTCCTCTTGATCATTCTTGCAGAATAAGGAACTTTTATCGAATTTGACGTCTCAGCTAGTAATGACCTTGTGTATGACCTTGTCGAATAACGTGTAACCTTTCACACCAACATCATAGCCAACAAAGATGTACTTTTTGGCTCTATGATTTAGCTTATTTCTATCAACTGACAATACATGAGAGTAAGCCTCACAACCAAATATGCACAAATCTGAGTAGTCCATCTTATGACCACTCCATACTTCCTTTGAGATTTTGCATTCAATTGCTGTAGAACAAGACATGCTCACTAAATAACAAGTCGTGTTAACGGCCTTTGTCCATAGGTCCTTGCCCAACACAACATTACTTAACATGCATTGGACCATCTACAAGAGAGTCTTATTCATCCACTCAGCGACACCATTTTTTTCGGGCGTGTGGAGCACCGTGTTGTGCCTAATGATCCCTTCATTCTTTTAATATTCATTAAAATCAACGAAAGTAAATTTTCCACCATTGTCAATCCTTAAAACTTTAATTTATTTTTCGCCCTGCTTGTTTTTCCACTATTGCCTTTCATTGTCTGAATATGGTGAAAACTTCATATTTACATTTCATGAAGTAAATCCAAACTTTTCGCGAGTAGTCATAAATGAATGAGACAAACTATGACGACCCTCCAACGGAAACTTCTGGCGATGGGCCCCATAAATCAGATGCACATAGTCATGCACTCCTTTACATACATGTTTTTTAGATTTAAAAGATAATATATATTTTTTACAATATACACAATGCTCACATATATCTAAATCATAATTTTTAAAAGTTGGAATCAAACATTGATCAGAAAGTACCTTCATGCCCCGTTCGCACATGCGGGCCAGACGAGCATGACACATACGTACAGACGTGAAATCCACATCAGTCGTTATCGCTCCAGCTACTGAAGTACTCTCGATCAACTTGTAAAGGTTTTCATGCCTTTACACTCTTATAACCATGAGTGCCCCTTTTGAAACCTTAAGGACACCATTAAGACCGGTGAACTTGCACCCAATAGCCTCGAGTGCACCAAGAGAAATCAAACTCTTCTTCATATTAGGAACGTGTCTAACATTAGTCAATGTACGCTCCATCCCATCAAACATCTTGATGTGCACTGTACCAATAGCCACAACATTACAGGCATTGTTATTGCCCATAAGGACCTATCCACCTTCGCACTCTCTGTAACTGGTGAACCAAGTCCGATGAGGAATCATGTGATATGAAGCTCCTGTGTCAAGGATCCACTTATATTTATGATCGTCGTACAAGTGTTCGATCATAGACACAGATAATACCTCACATGTGTTTGTCTCTTGATCAGATGTGACAATATTGGCCTGCTTGGAAGAAGCCTCTGAGTTTTCTTTATTCGCTTTAGGATTTGTACAATCTTTTTTCATGTGTCCAGTCATCTCATAGTTTCAGCACTTTAATTTTCCTTTACCCTTACCATTAAATTTGGATCTAGGTCTTAAAGATCATGTACCTCGCTTAATATTCCTGCCACTCGTAAGCAGTGCATTAGAAGATGTCCATATGTCGTCGTTTATATTTCTTATAGCCTTCCCTTGAAGGGATGAGATAACGGTGTCCACACTCAAGGACTTATTTCTGGTGCACAAGGAGTCCCTGAATGACTTATACGATGCAGGAAGAGAATTCAACAATATACATGCCTGATCTTCATCTTTGATCACTTCCTCCATGTCCAGAAACTTACAAATTAATTTATTAAAACTACTAATGTGGGCCTCCACATATCTACCCTCTGCCATTCTGAAGTTAAACAACTGCAGCTTTAAGTGTAGGCGATTCTCAATAAACTTTTTAGTATAAAAGTCCTCTAACTTTGCCCACAAACTCGTTGCAATTTCTCTCTCAAGACATTGTAGAGGACCTCATCCGTGAGACACAAACAGATAGAGGATAAGACATTTCTATCAAGAGTATTTCAGTCTTCGTCACTCATAGATGGTGGTCGCTCCTCAAAAGCTCTATCTTTGTCTTGCTTAGTTAATATGCTAATCATCTTAACCTTCCATAACTCAAAATTATTTTTCCCTGAGTACTTCTCAATATCATACTTAGTGTTTTCTATTGAGACAAATCCTTCATATTCAAGCCTATGCCCCAACGTTATCTCTAATACCACTTGTTAAGGGACCAAGGAAGCACATAGAGATGAATCTAGGATAGCAATTCAATAGCACCGAGAAAACATAAAGAGAAAGCATAGAGAAAACACAACGATTTAACATGGAAAAACCCTTTCGGAAAATTAAAAAAAAAAAAAACCATAGCACAAAGCGACAAATGATCACTATGAAAGTAGAAATTACAAAGAGCGAAAGCTTACCAGATTCGAATAACCTTGAATCTCACCCTTGCTACATCCCTTTGAAATCCTAGGACAATTTAAAAACCCTTGGAATACCTCCCAATCCTGTTTACAAATCGAAAACAAATCTCCCAATTTCGCAGTTTTGCAAAAAATCTGCACAAAATTTGTTGATGTAATCGAAGCCTTGTCGATGACATCGAACTAATCATGTCAATGGCATCGAATTAACACCTCAACCGTTCAGAGACAAAACATGGTTTTCCGAAAATTCTCGATGACATTGAAAAAAATGCACAGTTAGTCCAACAACCTACTGAAGAAAATTCAGAAGACATCGATGGGATCGAGAACTATTCGATGCCAGCGAAGGTGACATCGAAGAGACTGTCGATGGCATAGATAGACCCAATAACAGACTTGATTTAAGACATCTATTTCAATAAAACATCCCTATAAGTCATTAATACAATTTTCTATTAATATCTTTTATTATTGGATGTCTTGTGATGGATTTACGTGATTGGTGCATTGTAACTCTCCAAGGACAACACATGGATTATAAGATTCAATACCTGATAGAGTAACTCATCTTAGATAGTAAGGATTTGATCATTATCATATCATTATCATGAATCACACGTATCACAAGACAAGAGTACGTAAAAATACCGAATAGGAAGAAGTAAAGAAAAAATAACCAATCATCATTACGTATAATCAACTACCATCAACTACCATTTCTTTAAAAAACAAAGAATAAACCAGTCTTTAAACTAAAGCCAGAGTATAAAAGGAAAAGTGAGTCTAGACCCCAAATCCGCTAAAGTACTTTATACAATGTTAACATTCTCAACCTTGTATGGCTCCTGCATGCTTTTCCTTTCTTCATATTCCATCTTGTCCTCTTTTTACCTCCTTTATTGGAACAGTCGGTTCCATGCTTGTCGCATAATGTCAAGTATAAATTCATGGAATGCCAAAAAAGTGAAAATTATATATACTTGCATTGGTTTCTCAAGCGAGTTATCTTTTGAGTGTCAAGACTCACTCTTGAAGTGACCAGGCTTCCTAGAAAGCCAACAACTACTTATTCCCTGTCATTTATCTTCGACTTCTCTATCTCTAGTTTTGTAGTAAGACCTCTCTTTGAATTGTTTGTTTGATAGGGCTTATGACCTCCCTTCTTGCGTTTCTTATAATTTGGCTTGTTGCTAGAGGATCGCTCGGTGGGCGATACACGGTTTCTCAATCTTATCATTGGCCTTATGATAGAGCATCAAGCAAGTGTGCAGTTGAGTCTTTGAGTATTTAGCCCATTCATATTGTAATTATCCACAAATTCAGTACGCATGGAAGTCAGAGATCTGAGATCTGTGTTCACTACTGTGACTTAATCTTTGAAGCCTTGAATAAGTTCCAATTCATTTACAATATCAAAAATTTACAGCTAAGCACCTGATCACATATTGAAGCACCATCTTCTAGACTTCTAGTACTCTAATGTTATATAATTTTCTTTCCAGGACTTGACTTGAGCAACAACCTAGGAATTAAATATACCTTTCAAGCTAAGATAGATGTCCCTTATTACAGTACACATCAAAGATAGAAGCCCATATGTAGACTTTAGCTATTTCAATTTTCTTTTCCATTTAGTACACTTAAAAGAGACTCTTTCATTTTCATTGTCCAAGTGAGGAAAAAGAAGAGAAAGCTTGTGAATGACATATAATTCTCCATCTCTTCATACATGCCTCGTGGGACAACATAACAAACGCATTTTTCCATTGAGAGTTGGAGGCCATTATCTCCCACCATCCATAAAAAGTAAGTTGGACCTTAACACGCAATTAAAAGATCTTCTGTAAATTCAGATCTCCTAAATTCCCACCAACCATCTCTTTAAGTCGCAGGACTCTGGTTGGGGCCGTTGGCAAGTAAAAGTCGCTCCAGAAATTAAAATTTAAAAAAAAAAAAAAAAAAAAAAAAAAAAACAACGCGTTGTTAGTTTCAAGACCTGTTTGTCAAGTGATGTTGATTAATTACCACTTTGATAAGCTCGCACGTATCTATACACGTGTTCGCATCTGCAACCTCTGAGATATGCTTCAAGTGGGCCCTACCATGTAGAGATAGTAGTCGGTTGGCTGGTCTGGTGGGCCGGCCAAACATATTACATATACACACCAAAACGCTTATTGGGCGCGGATTAGCTACTGACAGGTTGAGTAGCGACACTCGCTACTGAAGTGACGTCACCAAGTTTCGTGGGCCCCACCATGATGTATGATGTATGTTTTGTATCCAAGCTGTCCATTGATTTGTAGAGATCATATTAGGACATGATCCAAAGAATGAGTCAGATCCAAATCTAGAGTGGACCCCACCACAGAAAACAGTGAGGAGAGTGACACTCACCATTAAAAACTTCTAAAGGCCACAAAAGTTTTCGATCAAGCTGATATTTGTGTTTTCCCTTCTTTCATGTTTGCGTTAACACATGAACAGGTTAGATCTCAAATAAACATCATGGTGGACCTTAGGAAGGTTTTAACGGTGGATGCCACTCTCTCCACTATTTTCTATGGTGGGTCCACTCCAGCTTTGGATCTGCCTCATTCTTTGTAACATGCCATGAAATATCTCTCCAAATGGATAGACGGCATGGATACAAAACATACATCATGGTGGGCCCACAGAACTTGGTGACTTCACTTCAGTAGACTGCCAGTAGCTAATCAGTGATCATGCGTCGCCTGCTTAATGCAAAACGAACCCAGTTTTGGGTCAGACCATCTAAATGGTGTGGCCCACCTAATTCATGGCCTGGATCACTTGCAAGCTTATCCGAAGTATTTGGCCCACCTAATGCATGTCTGATCTGCTCATCAGCAAGCATAGCTGTTGAAGAGCTCATCTGACATCAGTTGAGAATTATTTTTTGCGTGAGACCTAAGTTGTGGTTGAGAGATCTATATGGGTTTCAACGTATAATAAATAAGCATGACTAAGACCCACTAATTAACTTAATTAGACAAGATCAGGACAAGCCTAACTTAAAAGGTTGTTCCACATGCACTAGAGTGGCGCACGTGGGTGCAAGATTCAAGCTCTTGATCACGTGGGTCTCACCATTTAGATGATCCAACATAAAATCGTCCATTCATCAGGTGGGCCATGGTTGAACGGTCTTAAGAAACTTTTAGCCTAAGTTGTTTTCGGCCATATGTTTCGTTCATGACATGTGGCCCACCTGATGAGCAACGCAGGGGTGAACATGATGTCGATCACGTCTTCCTTCAAGATAACTACACTGAATTCACACAGCTTCTCTGGACGCCTTATACAGACTTCCCGAGTCCACACCTTAAGATTAACTACTCTGAAGTCACACAGCTTCTCTGAATGCCTTATACAGACTTCCCGTATCCACAAGAAAAAGAAAGGAAAATAGAAAATAAATTCTATAAAATTTATAATTTGACTGAGATCACAACCATGGAAGAAATTTCAGAATCAAATATAACTAAAACTCCTAAAATTTGCAACTTATTATTTATAAACGGTCATCATGTCTATTAGCACGGTCAATGTCCTATTTGGCTTCACCACGCTATTCATGTTGGGCGCAACTTCTAAAGCCTAACATATGCAGAGTTATTACCGAACTAAAATTTACTATTTATATTAAAACATGAAACGGCAATAGATCTAATGGTATTTTGTAAATTCAGCTTGCGCATGGCTAAAGTAGCTCGTCTCACCCCAAAATCATATATTTTACATCCAATAACCCATACCAGTTTATGAGATATGTACGTTTTAAGTTTTGATGGTCTGGATAATTTCCATCACTAATAAATCCTTTTTTGGTCCATCTTGGCCATGAAATTATCGGCAGCTCGCTCTACATCAATTTTCATTAACAATATTATGAGAAGTGATCATGTCTACAAAATCTGCACTCAAATCGGTGCATATGTTAAACAGACCGTCCAACCAATAGGTCGCCACTTGGACTTGGATTCGTTAGTGACCCCTCCGGTGCCGAGGTCTTGTATTGGTCGGTGCTGTGGACCCTACCACGATGTGTGTGTTTTTATCCATCTGGTCATCCATTTTTTCCAGCTCATCAGTATTAGTCGGTGCTGTAGGCCCCACCATGATGTATTTGTTTAATTCCTTTCGGCTCATTTTAGGGCAGCCCCACCATGATGTATTTGTTTTCTCCCTGCCGTCCATCCATTTTTCTATCTCATGTTAAGGCATGAGCCCAAAAAAATGAGGCAGATCCAAACCTCAGGTGAACCACACTACAGGAAACAGTGGTTATTGAATGCCCACCGTTCAAAAACTTCTTAGAGACAAGCTTTTTTGATCAAGCTGATATTTGTGTTTCCCTTCATTAACAGGTTGGATGGCATATAAACATTAGTGGAGCCCAGACCATATCAACAGGTCTGTGCAATCTAGGAAGTTTTAATGGTGGGCGTTCAATCACTACTGTTTCCTACGGTGTGGTCCACCTGAGAGTTGGATCTACCTCTTTTTTAGGCTAATATGCCTTTAAATGAGCTGGCAAATCGACGGCATGCATAAAACACGTGCATCACAGTGGGGTCCACAGCACCGGCCACTACCGACTTGGGTGCTGAGAGGATCACTACCGAATCGGAGTCCCTTTTAGAGGAAGGGGATTGGCTGGTGTACCACACGTCTCGGACGCGGATTGCGTCCTACCCCCGCCCGGACTGTAATCCGTCCATGCAGGGATATGTGGGGCCCACCGTGATGTAAGTGTTTTATCCACGCCGTTCATCGCTTTTATCAGTTCATCTTAAGGTACGAGCCAAACATTGAAAAGATTACAGGGCTTAAGTGGACCACAAGGTGGGGATTTAATTTCCACCATTACAATATTCATAGGAGCTGGAGAAGTTTCGGATCAAGATAATATTTGTTTTTTCACTTCATCCACGTCTACATGACCTTATTAATAGGTTGGATGATAAAAAAAACATCACGGTGGCTCTCAGAAAGGTTTCAACGGTGGGTGCCATTATCACCGTAACTTCCTCCGGTGTGGCCCACTGGAGTTGTGGGCCTACTTCAATTGTATACATATCCCTTAAAATGAACTGATAAAAACGATGAACAGCGTGGATAAAACACTTACATCACGGTGGACCCCACATATCCGGGAGTAGGACGCAATCCGTGTCCATCTCAATACCTGCATTAATCCAGTTATCTGAGATCTTTGATCATCGATTTAAACTAATTGAATGTACGGTGGGAAACACGCAATGCCTATGATCTTTTCGGCTTGTTATATGATAATGACGGTCCAGACGCATGGACAGAGCCGCATTACATATGACAGACATGTGCCTCAATCCAAACCGTTGGAAGGGCCGAACCCATTTTAGATGGGGCGTATCATCAAACTCAGAGTAATTTACTAAATCCTAACCCTTGATCAGTAGACGTTTTTTTACAGTTAATTTGGGCCAATGACTCGTTCCATTTAAACCGTCCATAAGATGTGTGGCACTAGTTAGGATTATCCTAACACTTGAATTTCTGGGCGACGCACCACAATGGGGCCACCATTTTCAATGTTTGGTTGGAGACTAATGAGTGCCACGTGTACGTTAGGCATGCACGCGTATTGATTGTCATAGTCTGCCAGCTATAAAATATCTCCCACTATCCAAACGTAGCCCATTGATTGGATGGTCCACAATAATAGGCATGCGTTTTTTTTTTTTGTTTGTTTGTTTTTTTTAATTATTAAAATAGGGATGTGTTGTTTTGGTACGTAGGATCCGTATATTAAGTATATGGCTTGTGCATTAGGTATGGAGGGGTTTGCTAAGCACGCCCGGCTTGCAGAGACCTGCCCACCACAACAAGCACACGTGTGTGAGATCTGAGCCTTTCGTCATACGGGCTACATTGTTTTGCTTTTTGGCCTCAAAACAGGTGATATCATTCAGCCAGTGGGCCGTAGCGTACAAAACAAATGAATGGCTGGATGAAATAGGTGCAGATTCAGTGGATCCCCGGGTCCACCGAGGTGGATGGGATACCTGACTGTGGGGCCCACCTTGACGTATGTTCCTTACATCCACGCCGTTCAACCGTTTTGAAAGCTTATTTTAGGGTATTATCCCAAATATGAAGCAGGTTTAAATATTAGGTGTACCACCCCCAAAGGGAACAATGGTGATTAAATCCCCACCATTAAAAACTTCTCGGGGCTGCCAGAATGTTTATTTGCCATCCAACCTTTTGGTAAGGTCACAAAGACCTGGATGAAGGGCCCACACAAATATTAGCATGATCCAAATCTTTTTTAGCCAACAGAAAGTTTTTAATGGTAAGTCGCCACGGTTTCCTCACTGAGATTTGAATGTGCTTCATTTTTTTTATCATGCCTTAAAATAATCTGTCAAAACGGTTGGATTGCGTGGATTTAAGGAACATCCATCACGGTGGGCCCCACAGTCAGTAATCCCACCCACCTTGGATCCAATGAAGCCGCATGAAGAAATATAGTTTTAGCCATCCATTCACTTTGGCCCACCTGAGAGTGGAACGGCCTGATTATTAGCCAGAAGATATAAACAATGTGGCCCACCTGATAGAATTTTCTAATCTCACACGCATATGAAACATTTGTCTGACTCGGCAAACCTTATGTCCATATCCAAACCTGTTATTTCAATTTTATTTTATTTTATTTTATTTTATTTTTTAATTGAGAAATGGGATGAGATCACGAGGCTGCTCCAATGCATCTGGATGTATTGCAACAGGATGCATCCGAACTTCAGGTTTTGAACTCCGGCCATCCTTCAATTCTTTAACCTATACACATGACAAGTCTCACTTTGTATTTTGATAGATACTGTGATAAGATTAACAAATAAAAAAAAGTCTTCATTGGATTATTTCAACCCTCTGACTATTAAATTTTTTGCTTTTAATACAACCTGAATTTTAAATAATAAATACTTTAAAATATTCCATCCAAGAGAATTTTTGGGCATCCTTATCTAACGGCTGTCCTATCAAATAAACGGGTTGTGTAATAGAAAACGGCCGGCTTAAATCCAACCGTTAAAAGTCCCAAAGTCCGTGCTTTAGCAAGCCTCCTCGAACTCGGATCTCCTCAAACCCCCGCCACACATTGGAAATTTTTATCGGAGAAGCTCTATCAAACCCATTGCGTGACATCCACTCCGTCCACCTGTTTCACCTTAAAGCTGAGTCAAAATTCAATTCAACCACGCTACAAGGAATTAGAAAACACGGAAACGGCCACCAGCCCCGTGGCTGATGGTCGGTGCTCTGTGGGCCCCACCATGATGTATGTGTTTCATCCACTCCGTTCATCCATTTTTACAGATCATTTTAGTGCTTGATTCCAAAACCATGATGTATGTGTTTCATCCATTCCGTTCATCCATTTTTACAGATCATTTTAGTGCTTGATTCCAAAACTGAGAAGGATATAAATCTTATGTTAGCCACACCATGGGAAAACAATAGCGATTGGATAACCATCATTAAAATCCTCCTAAGGCCCACTGTACTCTTTATTTGACATCCAATCTGTTTATTAGGTCATACAAACCTAGATGTAGGGAAAAAAACAAATATCAACTTGATTGAAAACTTTTATGGCCACAAAAGTTTTTAATGATCGACATTCATTCAACACTATTTCCGATAATGTGGTCCACTTGAGATTGGGAAATACCTAATTTTTGGTCACGTACCATAAAATGATCTAGAAAAATAGATGAACGACATGGATAAAACACATACATCATGGTGGAGCTAATAGAGCACCCACCACCAACCAATGGTGGCCTAGGGAGTAGCCAATCCGTTTCCAAAAAACACCGTTGGACAACAAAACTTTTTGATAAGAAAGATATTTATTTTTTTTCAATCATTAAGTTAGAAATAATTACAGGAATGATGTATATAAATATTATGGTAGTCTATAAATGTTTTAATAGTGGTTATTTGAATAGTTTGACCTGCTCGATTTTTATATCTATCTCATTTAAAAAAAAAAAAAACCCATTTTAAATATTGCAAAAAAAAAAAAAAAGAAAAAAGAGTCAATAATAATAAAAATGATGAACGGAGCAAATGTGATAAGGGACATGGCGGTGGGCTCCACAAGGCTTGACAGTGCATGGTCCCAATTACCGGGGTTCATACAAAGAAGCATACCTCAATGTGAAATACTAGTCAAAGTATGTTGTTTCAATAAAGGTTGGCTTGACATTTGTGGGGCCCACCAAAACAAACCGCTAGGCCCCCCTTGTATCCTCTATAAAAGGGCTCCTATCTCCTACCCAATTTCCTCGTATCTTCCTTCCCTTTCTCCCTTTTTTCTTCTAAGCCTCATCTTCTCCTTTTTCCCATCTCCTCTCCTTGCAAAGCAGCTTGTCTGCAAGAACTGGCTAACTTCAATACAACTCTGGAGGAAGAAAACTCCAACAAAAGGGTGGTACACGCCCTCTATGAAGCCTTAAGCTCCCGCGACGTAGATACGGTGCAACGCCTACTCGCACCAGACATCGAGTGGTGGTTCCACGGCCCACCATCCTTCCAATATCTGATGCAATTGCTTACCGGCGACTCATCAGGTTCTTCCTTTGAATTCGTCCCACAGACAATCAAAGCCCTTGGATCGATTGTCCTTGTCGAAGGCCACGAACCCAACCATAACATCTCTTGGGTCCACGCCTGGACGGTTAGTGATGGGGTAATCATTCAAGTGAGGGAGTACTTCAATACATCCCTTACTGTTACCCGTCTCGATAATTCCAGCCAATCTTCCTCTCCATCTTCTTCATCCTCATCATCTTCACGTTCGTTTCATTGTCTCTCTCCGGTCTGGGAGAGTAGGCTCTACGACGGTACTGGCAAATCCATGCCAGGTCTCGTTCTGGCTATCTAATCAATCAATCAAGAACAAAGGTTGTGGTTTTTCATAAATAAGGATATCTACATAGGGAAATAAAAGTTGCAGTCTTTTATATTAATGGGTTGAAATAGGTGACCTTTAGGTGCCTACAGCCCTTGATTGTTGTGGCTGTTGTTGTAGTTGTTTTAGTTGTATTTGTTTATGGTGTGTGAAGCTATGGAGAGAATATGGTTCTCTTCTCTATGTTTGTTATATGTTTTGAAATTATCAATGAAAAATATAAGTGGGTTTGTTTTAATTTGGGCTATTTTATTTTATTTTATCTTATTTTATTTTTTATTTTAAAGCTTTGAGTGGTTTTAGAAAGGTGGTTTTAGGAAAGAGTGGTTTCTTTGAGAGAAGGAGGGAGGAAGGGGAATGCGTTTCAGCAATGTTAGAGTGATTCGCGCGAGGATTTGCTAGGCATGTGATGATGTGACACACGTGTGATGGATCCGGGACACTGATCAGTTGGGGTGAAAGTCAGCGTCCTGGTGAAAGATCAAGATGGTCCATTCATTTATCGGTATTGATTATCATTTTTCTACGCATTCATTTTTTTAAAATCCTACATGGTCCACCTGATTAATAGACGGCACTTATTTGTTGGGCTAGGATGTTTTGGCAGTGATCCTTACTTGATGAACGGTGCAGATCTCAAAATTAGACCTGCAAGTAAGAGATCTGCCGACTTTGGGCTTCTATCACAGATACAGCAAATGGTGCCACGTGTACAGTCTCGTTGTATGGATCCGCCAGTTGTTGCCTGATTAGTGTATGGACACGTATGATGATGACGGAACCTGACACAAA
Organism: Magnolia officinalis; assembly: GCA_021015155.1. Lineage (NCBI taxonomy): Eukaryota > Viridiplantae > Streptophyta > Magnoliopsida > Magnoliales > Magnoliaceae > Magnolia > Magnolia officinalis. The sequence continues at coordinate 66,558,494 of JAJHSJ010000008.1, read as the reverse complement.
GCGTTAAAGTGGTGGGCCCCATGTTGGATGGTCCACAGACCCCATACGTTACACGTCACTGTTGGAACCTACCATCAATGACGTTTTATAGCTCGTAAAAAGTAAATAGTTGGATGGGATTGTAATTTAACTTAGACCACACTATTTCATATCATGACATTTTTTGCACCTTCTCCCATCCAAGTGAGGCCAAAGTGCGTATGGCCCACCTCTTCAACGTTTCCAACCTCCCCGTAGTAGTGGGGAATGCTGTGAATCATTAATACATGTGGGTCCCACAAACATACTAAGTAAAGACTTATAATTCTTGGGCCTGTTCGTTTAGGTGGACTAACATGGCAATGTACGGTAAAACTCACTTCAATACATTTTGTTTTTAAATTGTGCTTGAATATTCACATCCGTAAAATAAATGTAATCCTTCAAAATCCCACGAGACATGAGATGAAAGGCATTTATGTGGCATAGATTCCTGGCCCACTGTAATAAATATGCTTTATACACACACACTCTATATATATATACGCACATACAAGCTCACCACGCATCAATTGCATGGAACTTGTGTGATTTTTTTTGAAAACTCATCATACATTATGTGATTCTAAAATTTGAACGGTTCATGTGAAGCAGCACTTCATGGAATGCTTGGGCACAATTTCTACTTTAATTCAAAATTTTTATAGCCCATGAAAAATGAAAAATGAAAACAGTTTTCTCCCTTGATTTGCATTTGCTATGGCTTGCTAGAATTTTAGAACATAATGAAAATTTATCCCCCTGAATTTCATAGGATTCAGCATCACATAACCCATTAGGATTAGACGTCCATGACATGTGTATAAAGGTACACACATGTATAGATGTACATGTGAGCATGGCTATATATATATATATTATATATATATATATATATATATATATATATATAATCTTGTGATTAGTAGATGGCAAATAAACATCTTGATATACGTAAGAAGGTTTTCACGGTGGGTATTATCTTCTAGATGTTTTTTGTGGTGTGGTTTATTATTAAATGGATGAATGACTTATTGATAGAATTACATTAAAGTATATCTAATCATATAACTCATATTAATGAAATTGCATCTAAGTGTATCTAATTAAAAAAAAAAAAGCACTTTACATGTATAGACGTAAAACATATTGTAATAAAACCCATTTACTTCGGACTATCTAGGGTGGTAATAATAATTATTATTCACTATATATTACACTATTTTACCGTGGAACTTGTCAAAATAAACAAAAGATGGTAAAAAAAATAAATCTAATTACGATAAATAAAGTTTCTGATTTAGCCAGACTGGAAAAATAGGACCCATAGTAGCTCTACCTAACTTGCAATCCAACGGTTGAGAGGAGGAGAAATTTAATAGATGGGCATGAACAATATAAAGGAACTGAGTTTGGATCCGGAACTAGATTTGCAATCGGGTCGGAGCTCATGTTCGGGTCCTCAGCCTGATTCGGATCCTACCTAAGCATATGCCGTCTTTATGATTTTCAAGTAATACGTATAACAAGACAAAAATAAGATTTAAAAAAAGAAAAATTACTTCAAACCTGTATATTTTTAAGTTATATTTACAGTCACCACCTAGCAATCATCTAATTCTAACCTTTGTATTTTCTGTTGATAATGACAGATCAAGCCTGATGAAACGGGTATGATGAAATATAAACAACTACATACCTCTATATTTTTAAGTTATATTTACAGTCACCACGTAGTAATCATCTAATTCTAACCTTTGTATTTTCCATTGATCATGCCTGATCACGCCTGATAAACGGGCTTGATGAAATATAAACACCAAGGTAACACAACACACATACCTATGGTTGGCATTCTCTATTAGGTGGCCCACCTAAGTTATAGATTCAGTTGATTTTTGGCCACATGGCCAAGCTTTTACATTATTGATAGAGTCCTATGGGCAACATGGTGGACTCCCACACAGACTGTGTTGTACGATTGCATGGAGTATGGTTAGTCATGATGAATGCTTGTCCTGTAGGAAGAACATGCATTAGATCCACCCGTCCATCAGCTGCAGCACCTGGAGGAACATGTGTTAGATCCACACAGTCCATCAAGTGTGGGACTCCTTTTTCACTGTGGATTCTGAAAATCAGTATAATCTATGATTTAATCAGGACACATCATAAGGAATGGTTTAAAGCCTAAACTTCCAAATTCATGTGGTGTGGGCCATAAGAGTGTTAGAATGTCTTGAATTTCGGTGTTCCGCGTCACGCATCAGATGAATAGATTGGATGGCATACATACATCATAGTGGACCCTAAACACAATTGGAAGATTTTAATGGTAGTGGGCCCATCTCAACTATTCCCTATGAGTAGCCTGGGAGCGGATTAGGTATGACCCCGGCCTCACCCAAGAAGGTGCGGTCCTTACCGTGGCCCCACCTTGATGTATTTATTCTGTATCCACACCGTTCATCTAATTTTTTAGATCATTTTAGGACATGATCCTGTAAATGAAGAGGATCCAAATATCAGATGGACCATACTCTAGGAAACAGTGGTGATTGAACACCCTACCATTAAAAACTTCCCGGGCGTATCTTAACATTTTTGTAGTGTTTATTTTCAATCTAATCTATTGATAAGGTCACCTAAGCCTGATTGAAGGTTAAAAAAAATACCAATATATATATATATATATACACACTTAAACTTGATCCAAAACTTTTGTGGCCTATTAATAGTCAATCACCACGGTTTCTAAGGTATGGCCCACCTGATAATTGGATCTACTTCGTTTTGAGGAAAGTTCCCTAAGATGATCTGGAAAAGCGGATGTACGTTGTGGATACATAATACATACATCAAGGTGGACCCCACAATAAGGGCTGCACTGTCTTGGGTGAGACCGGGTCTCACGTAATCCACTCCCGTGTAGCCCACGTGACTTTTGAATTGGTCTGATCGTCGGACCTTAGCCGAAATGCACAGTAGCGCACCTGATGGATGGTGTGGATCCTATAAGCATGAAGTGGTTTCATCAACGTCGATGAAATGCACGCCCCAACGTCGATGGATGGTGTGGATCCTATGAGTCATGCTAAGTGTTTTCGGTGCGCGGATGGTCATAGTCTTGGCTCCGACGCCTTGTTCTGTGGATGATTCCTATGGAGACGGTATACCAACCATGGGTTTGTTTGTGGAGCCACCATATTGTCCATATGTCATTGAAATCGTGTGTGTCAAAGAAAAATGAATGGAATGTACAAAAATCAGCATGGTCCAAAACTCTGGTGGGCCATAACCCATTAACTTAAAAGCTTTTAAGCGCAATTTTACATCTTAGATTTCTTATCTGGCTGATGGTTTGTTCTTATCAGGAACTTAATGGTTATCAGATAATGTAAAGAAAATGTTGACTAAAGAGCCTGGTGTTTTAAGGTCATTAATTATATGCTTTCAATCCTCCAGGGACAGAATAGTAAATAATGTCCTATTAGAAAGTGATCTTTTGATCATTTCAATGACATTTCTTAGTTGACATTTTGATAAACTACATAAAAGAAAGTGTTATAAAATTTTATACAATAAATATAATTAAATATATAATTAATAGTTTTTTATCCCTTTGATCTTTTGATCGATAGTAAACATAGTGGTTATCACCTATTGTACGAATTGGATTTTGATGATGTGGAACACCTAGCATGGTTGGACCAAAATAATGCCAAACAAAAGTGGAAGTAATCCATCGGATCCAACCTAGTCTTGCATAAGGTCTAGTGTAATTGGCCCCCCGAGTGTAAATGGATTAAATAAATTTAATTTGGACTAGGGAGAGAATTGTCATTTGAAGTGCAACTGTAAATCAGCCATAACTTTTTGTCCGAGTATTATTACGGGACGCACAATTGTTGCCCTAAATACAACCAACCAAGCCCACTCGTGTGACTAAGGGCCTAGATCAGAGTACATGTATGTGTATAATTGTGCAAGTGTGTCAGAGTCCACTTGACTGGATTGGTCAGTACCCTTACGTCGAGGCACACATATTGGAAACTGGATTGGAACCCAGAGTTCTCTTGATCACCAACTGATTTAGAAATGCCACCAACTGATTTAGAAATGCGTGTCATACTCAAACGATTTGAGCAAAGGGGTTAAGCCTTGCGAATAAGTTCTTTTTGCGTTGCGCTAGCGATTACGAAATCGGTTGGTTTAAGGACTTTTTATCTCAACATTGCTTTAATGTAATATTTCTCAATCAAAGCAAAAGATTCATACATAACAGAGTAAAGACTAGTATAAACACGATCGATCTTTATTAATATATTGACCATATTACAATCGTCATACCTCACACTCTTAAAATAAAATTGAAAAATGAAGAAAGATAAATACCTGACGCACCTATCGGAATAGGCGATCGAGGTAGGTGGTCAACAAAATATGACTAGGGTATGAACAACTAAATTGGAATTCGGATGGACATAAGTGTAAGTGCACATATTTATCAATCACATGTGTCATTGTATCAGTAAATCAGTTGAAGACCGAAGATACATGAAGACTTTGATCACAAAGGAGTGAAGAAACAGGTAAATTGAGGTGCCTTGGTGACCCTAACTTAGACTCCTTTAAGTTTAAAATAATCTTAGCCTCTACATGATTTATTCCCTAATAGGTAAATCTTTGTTTGACCATCTCACATCCTTAGGAGCCTTTATTTTATCAAGGCTACTTATGCCTTAAAGGTGCGAAACTACTGATAAACAAAAAACCCATAATAACAATTTTTTATTGAATCTCAATTCGATCGAAAGCCCATCGATAAGACTCAATCAAATCGAAGACCTAGCTTGATTCGATCGAAGATGCACAAAACAGCCCTGCAACCAAACTGCACATTCCTAAATTTTCTCAATCGGATCGAATGCTAGTTCAATACTATTGAATGACCTTTTATCGCATCAAAGGCTTGATCAATCAAATTGAACTAGCCATTTTTTTTTGTTTGTTTTATTGTTGTTGTAAACATTTATATATATATATATATATATATATATATATATATATATATATAACGACATTCTAACTTTGGGCAAATAGATGAATTTTTTGTGCAATTAAAGCCTAGGTGATTCCCAACTCATTATCTCTCCTATACTCCAAATCAAAGAGATTCATGACACTATTCTTGTGATTAATAACTCTAATGAGCATTTTAAGCTCCATTATGAAGGTGTTTATATTCTCTCCTTTTTTCTTAATTTTTTTTAGAGATTAGACACAATTTTATAGGTAAATTCTTGTTTAAATTCTTTAGAATACCCATTTAGATGAACCCCCTTATTGGAACCAACTATCCCAGAGTTGTAGGAGAATCAATCTCTCTCCCATTACCTTAACATCTCAATAGAAAAATCGTTACTAGTAGTCGAAGAAGCAGAAGAAAATTGACTTCAAAGATTGAGGGATTGGTTCAATATGTAGATCTTCGAAATCTTCTGGATCACTGCTAGCTCTCTCTAACGTCTCTAGAAAAATCTCCCATTTTGGAAGAATTATAAGAGATGGCCTCGCATATGAGATCATATCCAGTTGTGAGATATGGTACACTCATCCAGTGGGTCTTTTATAGTCGTGTCCGGCACGCCCCTCATTTAATGGGCGCATTAATCTTGGCCACATGCCGTGCGACAGTTCGTCCTCTTAAAAGGGGCTGATATGAGTCGGTATCATTGCCATAATGACAAAATGTGTAATGCCGAAAAAAAATCAGATGTAAGTCTCCTTCAGGTACGAGCATGATTTAACTGTGCCAAACACCTAGTGTCTCCATATGGCATCTTCCCATTAGTCCTCGTTAGGGTGATGAAAGTGGGTGTAAACATAAACTATGAATTTTGACTAGAAGAGGCCATCTGGAGCCAACCGACCCACAAAGTGTAAACATGAAAGTCTGTTTCATGAGAAAATGCCTGCTTCTAGCTCAAAAACAGAATTTTAGGAAAATTTTATTATTTTTTGTAATTCTGATTTTCATAGTATTTTCTTATTCTTATTCTTTTTTAATTTCTATCTTTTTTAGAAATTTCTTATAGTTATTCTAGGACTCTTACAAAAGTTTATCTCAAATTTTTATTTTTAGAAATTAGGCTTTAGGTGAGTTTTACTAAAATTAGGACTTTTATTACGGTTAGAATTTTACTATTTTTAATTACAAATTAATTTTGCTTTGTTTTTTCTTTATTAATGATGTAATTGAGAAAATTAGAGAATAGAAATTATTCAATTAAAAAAAAAAAAAACTCGAGTTTATTACCTTTTTTTTTTCGTGGATTTAAGGTCTTTTTATCACTTAAAAAAGATGGTGATCTATCTCGTCACTTTTCAATACCCTTCCTTACCTCAACTCTCGGTAAAAACATGTTGGAGATGATTTCGTAAAAGAAAGTATAATAAAACTCGGGACATGGTTGTAACTAAGTAATTAATAGGTGGATAACCATAAATATTTCTTAAAAAACATATATTATACATATGATGAGTCTCATGACTAACTCATCTGAGTTGACTTGGATTCAGTTAGCCCCGATTTGGCTTTATAAAATGAGTCACTTGAGTCACCCTCGACTCAAGAGAGGCTGATACGCCTCTGCCTCAGCCAAGTCATGACTTGACTGGAGATTGGACAAGTCGGTCTGAGCCGTTGAGTCTTAAATCTATAATTGGGAACCGGTCTTACTCAACTTATATTGGCCGATACGTAGAGTTGTACACAAACTGAGTCAGCTCGATAAACTTGCTCGACTTGGCTCGGTTAACTCACTCGACTTGGCTCACAAAAGCTCGACTCGAATCGGCTTGAAACTAGGTTCGGGCTGAGTCGAACTGACTTTTGGGAGTTGGAAAAATTTTGAGCCGAGTTCGAGTTGGACCGAGCACCACTCGAGCCGACTCGGTTCGGCTCAGATCGACTTGGATTGACCAAGTATATAAATACCTAGTCAAGCACCCTAGTTCAAGCTTGACTCGGTTTGACTTGTTTACAGCTCTACTGGTACGTGGGCACAAACCCATAACCGATAGTAATCGGTCACAAAATCTTTATCCAGATTGGATTAAATCGGTTCAGATCGTTAACAACCATAGATAAAAACATTCATTTGGACGTTGATTACTTTTCATTCTATCGTTAGGTATTTTTGGACGGTATCCATCCTAATCATCTTAGGTGGGACCCACTAAATGGACTCTTTCTTCGCTACATGAACGTTGATGATGTCAGGGCTGTTGGTCTTTCCTTGCGTACACTTGATTAATTAAGGAATTATATGATGCATGACATCCATCCACCTCTTAATTCTGACTTCTGGTTCCCATATTTCATTTATATATCCAGACCGTTGGTAAGTTGTGTTTCTCATTGTCATTGGATGGATTAATATACCTTCAAAATCTCCTCGGTGTCCCTATCTTAACAAATAGATTTGTGGCCCATGAATAGACGGTTCTAATATTAGTTGATGGCATCTGGACTCAACTACTTGCTTTCCTTCGAAGGGAGGGAAGGATTGCGTCCTGCACCCGCTTGGATAGAATCAGTCCAAGCAGGGGCCCCATGGGGCCACTGTGATGTATGGATTGTATCCAAGCCGTTCATTCAGTTTTTGCAGATCATTTTGGGGGTATGAGCAGACAGATAGACAGCTGAAGTGGACCACACAGTGAGGATTGAACTCCCACAACTAAAAACATTTTGTGGGCCACGGAAGCTTTGGATGAAGCTGGCATTTGTGTTTTCTCTTCATCCAAGTCTACGTAATCTGATGAACAGTTTGGATGACAAATAAACATTTTGGTGGATCCCTTGAGCCTTAGGATATGCCTCATATGCTAAAATGAACGAACATCACTGCAGGCTGCATAGAGCCCTTGCTTGCAGGCGTGGGATCCCTGACTGTGGGGCCCACTTTGATGTATATATCTTATATCCATACCTTCCATCTGTTTTGAAAACTAATTTTAGAGGATGATGCCAAAAATGAAGTAGAGAAAAATCTCAAGTGGACCATAATATAAGAAACAGTAGAAATTGACTATTAAATACTTTTCTTGGGCCACAAAAGTTTTGGATCAAGATGATATTAGTGAATTATATTCATCCATAGGTCTTTGTGACATTATCAACAGGTTGGATGGTAAATTAACATTCCGGTAGCCCCTGTATAGTTTTTAACTATGGGGATTCAATCGCTACTGCTTCCTGTGGTATGGTCCACCTGAGGTCTGAAACTTCTTTATTTTTAGGATCATGCTCTAAAATGATCTTTCAAAATGGATGGACGGTGTGGATGTAAGGTACATACATCAAAGTGGGCCCAACAGTTATGGATCCACCCAAACCGTCCCGCACGACCGTCCGGCTGCACAGTCCGCGGCAAGTGCAGGAGCATGGTAAGTATACACCTTCACACGTGAAATAGACTCACGTGCCAGATCTTAGCCATGCATCTGTGAGGGGTACAATAATCATCCCCAAGATAAAAAATTCAAGCTAGTCCACACATCACGTAGGCCACACAAATTATCTTAGCAGCATTTATTCTAACCAGCCATTATTCTCGTGAAATCGTGTTAGGCCAGGCAACGCACCTAGTGCCCTCTACTTGATGAACGGATCAGATATTTCGCGAGTGGACCATATGACACATGTACGGCAAAGCCCATCTAATGTTTGCGTGTACATTTAGCAATCCTGTAATAAGACCCGCATTTAAGAGTGTATTTGGATACATTGAGTAGGAATACAATTACTCCAAATTGCAATTACGTTGCTTGTTAGATAATCCTAACTTGTAAGGCATTTCCTCAATTTAGTACTCGCAAACGTCATTAGCTTTGGACATTTCCTCATTAAATTCAAATGGGACTCTTGGTCTTGTAAGATAGTATTTTTATCATTAATTTCATTGATGTGGATGTTTGTTTGAGATTTCTATGGTATTAGATTTATTAATGCTGCTAACGGTCCACAAAATGCACCTAGGGAAGCGCATTGATGCAGCACACGCAATATCTAGGATGTATGTGGGACGCGGCTTAGATACTGACAGGTTGAGTAGCGAGACAGGTTACTGAAGTGACGTCACCAACTTCTGTCCGGCCACCATGATGTATGTTTTGTATACACACCGTCTATCCATTTGGAGAGATCATATCAGGGCACGAACCAAAAAATAGTCAGATCCAAAGCTCTAGTGGACCTCACCATAGAAAACAGTGGGGAGAGTGACGCCACCGCTAAAAAGTTCTAAGGGCCACAAAAGTTTTCGGTCAAGCTGATATTTGTGTTTTCCCTTCTTTCATGTCTGCTTTAACACATGAACAGGATGGATATCAAGTAAACATCATGGTAGACCTTTGGAAGATTTCAACTGTGGGTGTCACTCCCTTGGATCTGCCTCATTCTTTGTATCATGCCCTAAAATGATCTCTCAAAATGTATGGACGGTGTAGATGCAAAACATATATCATGGTGGCCCCACATAACTTAGTGACATCACTTCACTACATAACCTGTCAGTAGCTAATCCGCGTACACCTGTTCATATCCAAACCGTCCAAATGATAGGACCCACTGTAGCTAAAATTTTACACGGGAAGTATATATATAATCAGTAAATTAGTGGACAGCTAATCGAATGAAAAGTAGAAGTAATAAATGGTTGGGGTCGTGTTATCAAATCTGATTTTGAGTTTCTAAGTAATCTACATTGGGTCCCACTATTTGAATGGTTTGTATTTGAGGTCCATACCATGTAAATATACGAAAGAGCCCGGGGTAACAGCATAGTAGGTGAATCCCTGACTGTGGGGCCCACCTCGATGTATGTATTGTATATCAATGCAGTCCATCCGTTTTACCAGATCATTTTCGCATATGGTCTCAAAAATGAAATAGTTCTAAATCTCAGGGGGACCACATTACAAGGAACAATTGAGATTGACGATTAAATACTTTGTGAGCCACAAAAGTTTTGAATCAAGCTGATATTTGTGTTTTACTTTCATCCAGGTATGTGTGAACTCATCAACAGGTTGGATGGAAAATAAACATTATGGTGGACCATAAGAAGTTTTTAATGGTGGGCGCTCAATGATCACCATTTTCCTGTGGTATGGTCCATTTGAGATTTGTACCTGCTTCGCTTTTGTACCATTACGTAAAATGAGCTAGTAAAATCGATGGACGGCATGGATATACAACACATGCATCGAGGTGGGCCCCACCATTAAAGACTCACCCACTAAGCTGATATCCGGACTCACCAAATTCGCCCGCGACCGGTACATGTATCTGCAGCATGCTTTATCGCACTGAGTGAACTCTGTTGGGTCCACCGTGAATCTATGTGTCCCATCCACTCCGTCTATCCATTTTTTCAGATTATTTTATGAGTAGATCCCAAAATAAAAGAATATCCAAAGCTCAAGTGGATCCCACCACAGGAAACCGTGGGAATAAGATGTCCACGGTTGAAACCTTCCTACAGACCACAGTGATATTTATTTTTCATCCAAACTGTTCATAAGGTCACAAAGACATGAAAGAAGGGAAAAAACAAATATCAGCTTCATCCCAAACTTTTATGGGCCCATTAAGATTTCAATGGCAGGTGGTCAATTCACAGTCTTCTGTTATGTGGTCCACTTGAGATTTTGATATGATTCGATTTTAGTCTCATCGCATAAAATAATATTTAAAAACATATTAACGGGGTGGATAAGACATATAAGTCATGGTGTGCTACACAGAGTTTTAGCCTACTGAGTTACACAATACGCAATCCGATTTCCTGCCTGGAATGTAACAGCCGCGCTAGCGTACCTCGGACACCGAGAGTCACGTAGGTAGAGCTTCCATGAGATCGATCCATCCCGTCCATCGGGTAAGTTGGTCCATGCTCACCTTGGAAGCCGAAAATCATGACCATCTACAGCTCAGGTAGGCCACATACCACATAAAAAAAGGGACGCTCACCATTATATTTATAGTTCTAGTTTTGTGTAGGGACCACTAACGTGTTTATATGCCATCCGTCCATTTATATGATGTGCTTCGTAAGGATGAAATTAATACTAAAAATTACAATACTGGAAACTGATGTGCGCCATACCATATGAATTTATATGTTTTTCGGTATCAATTTATGGTGTGGTCCACGTGAGTGTTGAATCAAACCCATTTTCTGCACTAAGGATAGACAATAGGTGACGGCGTGGATTTCATGGAAGTTAAAGTCGTTTCTCACGTCAGAGAAAGTGACCCGCGCAGATACGTATCAGACACGGGTTTTAGGCAGCGCTGAAAGTACTCAAGCTCTGTGGGCCCACCATGTTATATATGTAAATCGACTCCGTCCATCAGGTGAGAACCATTATTTTAACTGTACATGAAAATACCAGCCTGATATAAAAGCTTTGATCAGATACTCCAATGGGAACAATGTAAATTTTCTCATAATAACCTCTGCATCATGCGATGTATCCTGCCTGAGTTTTGGATCATTCTGATTTTATTATATTCACTTAATCATTATGAGTTACACCTGATTAACGGGTTTGATGAAGGATAAACATCATGATGGACCCACATACAAATCTACGGTTGTCATCCTGTCCCCATTGTTCCTTGTGGTGTGGTCCAGATGAGTAGGGGATATAAGATGAATTTCTTTCACCAGGACTAGAATCGAGTATATAACCCAATGGACAGAGTGGATTTTATATATTCAACATGGCTGCCCCATAGAGCTTGGTGTTGTACGCACTGAATAAAATAGGTATGGCAGAGGATTTCGGTCCAGTGTAATCAGTGTATTAACATCTTTGACGGAGTGGGCTTTCTCTTTCGATGTAGTTTTCTAACTCTGTCGTCAGCTTTGGAAAAAAGCATCCGACCCCTCAATCAATTTATTTTTTATTTTTTTACCTCCATTTTTCTTCTTCTATTGACTTTGACAGAAAGGTGGACCATCAAATCATAAGCACATTGTTGAATTCCAAGATCATATGATGGGGTTTTTTTCCCGTACTCGACCGATCGAGGGCTGGTGCACGACCAGCAGTGGAGTCGAGCCTTGACTCGACTCAAAGCCCAGCAATGTTGGACTATTTTTTCCGGGGGTACTTGACCGCTCGTGAGTGGCGCTTGACCGGTCGTGGTTATGCGGATTCGTTCCGCGATTTTGTGCGGATTGCGGATTTTGAGTCCTTTCGCAATAAGGATGTAGAAGAGAGTTTCCTAAAAGGGGTCCCTAGGATTTTCTAGGTGATATGAAAAACACAAGAGGACTATCAAAGGTGTGGATAGAGAGAAAAAGAGAGAGAGAGGAAGCTTGTAGAAGGGAGATTATACTCGTGGAGGTTATCTACTGTGCAATTTATATCTCAGCGCTTCTACGTCCTCGTAATCGGTGAGATCTCTCCATTTTCTTTATTCTCTCATTGTTTATCCACTCCTGCGTGAGTGAAGAAGGTTGTAACGTTCTACTTCAGAGTGGATTGTTGACCCGGACGAGGTCCTATGGTTTTTACCTCTTGGAGGGTTTTCCACGTAAAAATCTCTTGTGTGGTGTATGGTTTGTGCTTTGATTTATTTCATTGCTTTATTATTCCATAATTCTGATTTGTTTGGGGAGGTTAGATCCTAAGGTTTTGTGCAAGGCCCCTAACACATATTCACTCTAAAGTGTGCAAAAAATATAGGTGGGAGAGTTTATGTGTGCCACCCACATCAAATAACAACTACTAGACTTCTGACTCTAATTGCTAACTGCTATCTAAAGACATACCTTAACAATAATACTCTCCCTTCTTGTTGAAGCGTATGAATTAAGTTAGCACTATGGTAGTCATTTATTCCTAGGAGAACTTTATATCTTGCTACCACAATGCTTCCAATGTTGTATTGTATTAGAGGCTACCTTGATAAACTTGGAAAGAGGGGCAAAAGGCATTGGATTCTAAAATATCTAAAAGGTAAAATGCACCATAGGTTAATATTATAAGAGATATTCCTCTGAACTTAGTAGAGAATAAAGCAATGCAATATAGAAATCATATTCAAATGAATTTAAATAGTTACAGCCTGACTTTACCATAGGAGGCAGAGCAATCTCCTATATGCCTAAAAAAGCAAATGTGCATAACTCATTCCTCTATGAAATTTGAATTTATAGCCTGCTCATATACAGGAGAGAAAGTTAAATGGATTAAAAAATGCATTAGTAGATGTACCAATATAGAATAATCTCATGTCAGCAATCTCACTTTAATGTGTGGGTCATTACTCATGCCTCAATGGTAGACTCACAAGAGTTTCAACATGAGGTCATGGGTTCGAGTATTCATTATGGTGAAATCCCATTGTGAAATGAGTGAGTGAGTGCGTGGGGAGTGTGAGTGCGTGTGTAAAAAACTCTCTCTTTAATGTGGTAATCAAACATGTATGTTGAAAGTATAAAGTGAAAATTACAATTAAAAATCTAGACAAATTCATTTGAAGCACAATCATGTAAGAGAATTATCACGGATGGCATCATTATTATTTAGTATATAAAATCAAAGATTATTATTATTTTTTAAATCCTTTAGCTAAGGGCCTAGGTAGAGATATGATCATTTTCTCATCAATGAGAATGAGACTAAAAGCTTATAACAAAGTTATGCTTGAAGGAAATCCAATCAAATAGTCTATTTAGTTTAATGAAAAAAATCTAGTAATAATTGTTTGGAAGTATATTTTTGTTCAATTTTATTCTAATGGAACTTTGTTTCCTTGATGATATAGTGATGTCTTGTAAAGTACTAGGTTGAGATTTGCAATCTCTTAATGAGATATAGATAACTTCTGATTGAGATGATATGCACGATTCACCTATTTGAGTGTGGAAAATGATCACTTCCTATGAGATATGGGTTATATCTCTACAACACTCAGTAATACATGGATGTAAAGTGATGAGTTTAGGGTATATAGACCTCTCTAGTTGTTTATGTATGGTATATAGAGCTCTTCATTTGTTTGTGTATGGAGTTATTCTGTTTTTTTCATATGAGTTTTTGGTTCAAGGTTTCTTCAATAAAGAATTTCCTGGTATCGATCCCTAGTAGGGGTGCCTAACACTGAAGTGTCAACTGACAGTGGGGTGTACTAACAAGCTAATTAACAAAAAAAAAAAAGTCCGAAAGACACCATCGTTTATATACATAAATATTTTAGATGCCCAGAACTCTTTAATCTTTTTTATTAAAAAAAACTAAGGATTTATTAACTTAATTTTAAAAAAATTATTGTATATAAGTTTTTCTTTGAAAACTTATTTTCTAAAGTCTCACATTGAAAGTGAAGTTAAAATATGGTTTATAGAATAATTTATGTTATGTCAATTCAATCAAACACAAGGTCACATGTGTGATCGAGGGCCTATATTTGATTTTGTGTGTGATTATGATGTGTGGGCATGCCAGAGTCTTCTTGACTCAAAATTTGATTGATCTACTAGAGTCCCCTATGTTAAGTCAAACTGATTAGAGACTGAATGGAGGATCTAGCTATCCTCTCAACCATCGATTATGATCAACGATCAAGCGATTTATGAAAGGTTAGGGGTTAACTCTTCCAGATGGATTTTTATTTTCTTTATGTATAAGGAATTGTTCTTTTACCAGTACAATCGTAATATATTCTTAAAATAATGAGGATGGACAAATAAATAAAAATCGTTAGACAATATCGATTTTATTAATTGAATTATGGCCCACTACAATTGACAATGTATTGAAAAATAATTTAGAAAAATAAACAAATGAGAAATAAATGCATGATCGGTCTGTCGGAATACATGATCACGGCGAATGGTCAGCAAAATGTGACCGGATAGGTGTGGTCACCTAAGTAACAACTCATTTAATTGGGATCCAACAACTAAGGGTTGTGGACATTTAATCTAATCCAACGGTATTGTAGCGATGGACACTAGACAGTAAAGATCTATGTTACAGATAGGCTAGGCTATGCTAAGAAAAAAGATGATAATTGAAAGATAATTTGAAAAGTAAATAGATGTGTTTGGCGTAGGGCCTCGAGCTCTTATTCGATTGCTCTATTTATATCTTGTTGAGGCAGCAAAACCCTCGTTGAGTTTCCTTGCTGATTCTGAATCTTTTACGTTTACGACATTCATTCTAAATAGGAAGGATTCCAAATAGATCCAGAATTGTTGGCTTCACGTATCTTCTTCTAGTAGTTAATCCCTTGATAGGAGATGTTTGTGGCCCACTAATCATATTTGAAGTAAATTCGAAGAATCTTTATTGCCAATCCTAGACCATAGATTGATCATGGCCATGCATCTAGTTGTCCTAATCAAACCACCTCATGCATTTAACTGGAACGTTCACTCCTTGATGGTTTGGAGTACTAGAAGGATCAGATGGACTAGACCTGCCTGATTTTGATTTGTTATCAGACATGCTGGATCCTTCGTTAAGTTCTCTCATTCTTTTAATTACGATTAATGTATGATTTGAGACCCGATCTGCCTGATGTCCATTATCTCTTGATTTGGGTCCGAACCGTAACCGAATTTGCTTGGATATCAGTCTGATCTTCGAACATTTTGAATCTTCGAAGCCTTAAAAAATTATCCGAACATCTTTAGGAAGATCTTTCATTTTGAAGGATTGTGAGAGACGGCTTCATCGAGCATATCATAGCAGATCTATGCTATGATATGTTCTCTCGATGGGTCTTTTATAAACGTGTGGAGTATGTCGCCTCATTAATTGGCTCGTTTAATCGTGGTCAAGTAGCGTGCGATGATTAACTCCCTTAAAGACATGTTAGAATCAATGCCTCTGCATTAATAATAGAATGTTTATCGTCGAAGGAAGATTGTCGAAGATATCTTCGAGTGCGAAAAGGATTTTGTAAGTACCAAACTCATAGTGTCAACACGTGGCTGCTTTCTATTGGTCTATGCCAGGGTGCCGAAAATGAGTATAAAAAATTCCTATATAGTTATTAGTTTATATTTCATTAAGTAAATGGTGGTTTAAAGAGGTCTGAAGCACTGATTGCACATGCGCATGCTCACATGTGTCTAAGTAGTGCGCTATAGGGCTACTTGAGCGCATTGTGGTGCTTTTATCATGTGCTTGGCGCATAAGCACATGCATGTCATGTAAGGGCCCGATCGAGCTATTAGGCCTCCTTTATGACCCAAGTTTTTTCTAGATGAACCCATTTGTTGGGTATCAAGCTTGATGAGGTAGATAAAAGGTTATTGATCTCTAAGACACGTAAGCCGAAAGTTTTTTTTAAAAATTTTTTTTTTTAAATTTTTTTTTTTTTTTTAAAAAAATAAAAAATCTAGAAGCATCTAGCAGTCACCACATTGGAACTTACATGTTATTAATTGCATACTTAATCTCCTTCTATAAAAAAGATGGAGATAGGTGCTTGAACCAATTTAACTTCTATTTTCTTCTTGTCTCTCTCTCTTTAAAAAAATAAAAAATAAAAAATAAAAAAATCATTTTGGGCATCTAAAGCTAAGGTTAGGTACATTGTCTTTGCTGGGTAGTTGAAGGTGTTGGAAGATTGGATTGGGTCAGGCTTAATTGAATATTGGGTTGTGTGGTTGAATCCCTTGCACAATTGGGAGACTTCAATTATGTTCAAGAAGCATAAGTGGTATGCACCTTTAAGTTATTCTTGTTACTCTATCAGTGCATGGACATTTTCCTATTTTATTTCCTACACATCCCATGCCACATTTGCTATTTTTGCATTTAAGATGTATAATAACACATCCCTATCTATGAATTACTCTAATGTATACAATGCATTTATGATATGACACTCCATTTTGTTTCTATAAAAGATCATTAGATGATTTCATGCTTCACCTACATCTCACCTCACATAACTCTTACATATGCAAACACAATTCCACACATGACTTCCATAACCTATAAATGGAATTGTTAAGTTTCCTTAAAAATCTAAACTCAAAATTTCTAGCCATCTTCTCTACTCAAATATTCTTCAAATATCTAGCATTATTTTACCATGGATGCTTCGGTTGCTTCCAGAGTATCGAATCACTTACATGAGTCCTCTAAAAGAATTCTCCCATAAAATCATTTCGTTTTAATATACATCTCTATGCATAATTCTTACAAAATTGCCTCATTTTATTACCATGTCTTGTAGCCATGATGTTAACAATGACTATTAACACACACATGCCAATTGAGATATCCTCTAAAGATAACGATCCAAGGAGATAATCTTAAAAGATAAAATTTTGTTTTTAAATGTAACTTTTAATCATAATCCCTTTGCATAGGTTTGTTATCGGAGTATGATTGTATAACACGTCTATATGCACAGTCTTCTTGTCACAATTTGATTAAGGAGAGAAATTTCATTTATATAAAAGTCTCCATGGTATCAAGCAAACCACGTTCTTGCTCTCCATCTAGCTTATAAATATAATTTCTTTCCTTTTACGAATATGGTCGTTGCTTCTTTCTCTTCGTGGACCCCACATATTCTTTGGCGGCTTCTTATCTATGATCTATTCTTTCTTTTCCTTTTCCAAATGGACCCCTTATTATTGCATGAGGAACCATGCTAGGACTTAAATTTGTCATATTCCACGTGAAGCCCTTACTAAAGACTTTGCTCTTTTATGTTTGCGTGTAGATCCCACCTCACTCTCAAGTGTTTACATGTGGACCCCACATCTCCAACCATAATGTATTCTTTTGAATCTCTCTCACTGAGGAAACTTAAAAACTAAGTAAGATCTCTCATCTCTTTCAACCTCTCTTCTGTTACTTCCTCTTGTTCTCTTTTTCCTCTCTTGACTTCAACTCCATTAGTAGTTGAATACGACACCAACAATAACTGAATATAATACCAAAATTGGCTGAATCAGGCCCCAATTTTTGCTCTCTTAATGCATTCTTAGGAATCTCTCTCCCAAAGGTAAGTTAAAAAAAAAAAATAAAAAAAAATCTCTCCTCTCTTTCTACCCCTTCTTCCCTCTTTATTTCTCTTTACCTATTCTCTTTCAACTTTAGACTATTAGCAATTGAATACAACATTAAAAGTAGTTGAATACAACACCAATAATGGCCAAATACATCCCCAGCAATGGTCTCCCTCGCCGTCTTTGATGATCTCTTGTCCTCTCTACTTAAGAATCTAGTCATTGGCATTTAACAAACTAACATTAGTTGGTGATCGTCATTTTGTAGCTTTTCATTACGCTCCTATTGATAACTAGTGCCTATATGTCTAACATCCACCATCAGTGCTCGTTCATCCAATGCCCACTGATAGCCTATTTGTGTAGCGTCTATCATCCTTCTAACACCCATTGCACGTCCATCCATTTGGTGCTCGTGATGGATTTTATTGTAAAACAATTGAAATTTAAAAGTTATGGAAAATTAAATTCTTAATTTTAACCAGAATCTCCATCTAAATCAACCCATGTTTCTTAGAAGAAGAAAAAAAAAATATTGCTTTTTAATCATACTTGAAGTAGATTCATTAATTGGTGTCACTAAAAAAATTACTTTTTAATTATACTTGAAGTAGATTCGTTAATAGGTGCTACAGTCGATCTCTTAATATAGGGAGTCTCTCCCAGATCTATCCCAAATAAGGAGAGATGAAAGCTTCCATCTGTATGAGGAGAAATGAAAGCTTTCTTCTATATCTTGGTAGAGGCCAGATCAGACCAAAGTTGTCCCGATGACGGACCCCACATAGGTAGTGTGAATCGTATAGACCTGAGGGCATGTGGGTGTGACCTGCTCTCTCTCTCTCTCTCTCTCTCTCTCTCTCTCCTCTCTCTCTCCACCCCTTAAGATAGAATCATATAAGGGTAAGGTTTCAGGAGAAGGACACCATATGGTGCTCTGCCACCCTATAGACAATTATGTACCATACTATGAAGGATATTTGTATTATTCCTAATCCATGCACCTTAATCATTCAAATCCCTCAACTATCCCCAGTCCCCATCCCTTAGTAATTCTCATGCCCTCAGGGTATGGATTAAATCAAGTCTCAACCATTAGATGTTCATCAAGCATAGTTTAAAATAAATCAATAGTTAAAAATAAAAGTTAACGGTTGAAAAATCATGATTAACCAGCTAAAAACCTCAAAGGTGTTGGTCAACCTTTTAAAAACTTGATAGTTGGTCCAAAGCTTCAGATCAACCACCTATTCATATCTTGAGTAGACCAAGTAGATCCCATGTTAGATTGTACATACTTCGAGGACCTTAATGAAGATACCCCAACTACACTTACTTTTAGTGGCAATGTGAAAAGGCCAAGCTATATGTCCTAGGGGGGGGGGGGGGGTGAATAGGACTATGCTAAATTTAAAATAAAATTAGCGGAAATAAATTAAACCAATAGCCTTACAATATGAATCAATTCACAAAGCAAAATTTAAATCACCTTGATAAATAGGTATTGAGAGATTGATACAAATTCAGTTCTAAGGACAAACTTACACCATAATAAACAAGGGCTTATGGTAGGACAACCTTATTTCTAGAACCTCTTTTGGATCAAGGACTCAATTTTAATATAAGTAAATGAAATAGCAAGGAATTGAAATTAAATGCAGAAGTAAGATCTAAATTATTACAACAATCCCCACACTTGCTTGAAATGTAAATAGTTACAACATTCACATCCACTTGTACATTCCACACACATCGAATGATAAAAGATATGAAAATTAAGCAAGCATTCAATCCACAAAACAAAGAGTTATAGTGGTTCGCCTGTGTGTACACCAACTGTTTTCCAACAGCCACACAAAAAGCTACTCCACTCCTAATATCCTCACACAGGGGATATTCGTTCACTATCAAATAGGTTTTCACAGGTTCACCAAAAACCTTTACAATTGTGTCTTTTTCACTTGGGCTTACACAATTCAAAACCCCTCTTTTCTGAGTTTTCTGGTTTTCCTCAGACAACCAATACAATGAGATTTTTCTGGTTCAACCTCAAAAACAAAACCAGCACTGAGATTTTTCTGGCTTAACCTCAAACAAACCAAAAGAAATGAAATTTTACAGAATTGTAAAATACCTGAATTTCTCCTTTTCGTAACAGCCCGGTAGAACCAATCGGAGTAGATGATTGAATGTCAAAGTTCAATTTCCAATACTCACATTCATAAGGTTCTAAATTCTAATAGATTTTAGATTTAACTCGTTGGGCGTAGCTATATTTGATTTTATTCTAAGAAGAAGGAATAAGATAATTCCTCTTTTCAAATAAGATTGGAATATAGAAACAAAATCAAATTAAATAAGCTAGCAAAAAGGAATATTAAATAAGCACAATGTAGCTTAAAATAAACACAGACTTATCTCAGAGTGATCACTTGAAAATTCTTGAATTGAATGGAGTTGAAGTGTGAAAAACTCTGAATTTCGTGTTCAATTTATAGAAGCAGAAATCGCTCCTACGACTGGTCTTAGAAACCTACGACTGGTCGTAGCTCTAACAGATTTTTGAAAAATTAAGCGCGATCTTTGAAGTCGTTCCACACGACTGGTCGTGAGTATCCTACGACTGGTCGTGGGTCACCTACGACTGGTCGTAGGACCAGAGATTACGTTGCTGGACTTTGAGTCGTAGCTCCACGACTGGTCGTGGACGAGTCGAAGCCACACCTACGACCGGTCGAAGGACCTCCAGGACTGGTCGTGGGCGTACCAAAAATTCTGAAAAATCTTCAACTACTTAGGACTGGTCGTGGAATTTCTTGGACTAGTCGAACCAATGCTAGGACTGGTCGAACAAGAGCTAGGACTGGTCGTAGAATAGACCAAACTTATGTAAAATAATATTTGATTTATGTATCCAAAGTGACCTACTTAAAGGGTCAACCTAAGGTCATTCAAACCTGAACCATGTCGTATGGACATTGAACTTCAACCATTCAACGAATGTAGATATTTTGAACCATACAGCTTGAGATCTTGAACCATATCATGCTTGAGATCTTGAACTTGTTGTAGCTTTAAAACTTAAGATCTTCATCAACTAAACTACTTCATGCGTTGTTTCTTCATCAGACTTGAACTTCAACATTGTAGCTTCTTGAGGCTTCAACATGTAGCTTCTTGAGACTTCAACATGTAGCTTCTGACTTCAACATGTAGCTTCTTGAAGAGTGTATGCAGTGTCTTGAATTCATATAAATGATCATACAAGTACAGGACACAGATAGATGTTTTGACACATCAAAATTTGACAACCAAAGGAGCATGAGACCATAGCCCTTACAATCTCCCCCTTTGTCAAATTTGTGTGACAAAACACCCAAATAATAATACTTCCAATTGAAACTAAGTACACACAACAAGTTTAACAATAGAGAAGCATGCACAGTTATATATGATAAGCAATACTAGCATCATTACCCTATAACCCCCTGAGAAGCTTAACTCCCCCTGAGTAATAGAAGCATAATCATTAAATTCAAATAATCCTCTCCCAAACTTCTCCCCCTTTTTGTCACAAAAGGACAAAGGAAGAAGAGCAACAATGATAATGAAAATATGCGTTGATTCAAGAAAGCATAATGCATAATTCAACAAGTCAGTAAGCATGTAAAGTGCAGAAAAAAATATTACAGACCCATCAAAAATTCAATCAGAACCAGAAGAGGGAGCAGGATTAGAAGGATCAATTTTGTGTAAACCTTAGCAATACGCCTCATATATTTGCGTAGATAAGAGAATTGCGTGTCTTGGGTAACACGAATTTGAGCCACCTGCTCTTGAAGGGAATTCAATCTCTCATCAAAATCAGAGGGCTGAAAATCAGGATCATCAGCCGAGTCTGACTCAAGTTCTTCAAATAAATCATCCATATTCACGTCTTCAGTAGGATCACCAGCTTGACCTGCATCTCCTGCTTCAGCACCACTGCTACCAGCATCC
This sequence comes from Magnolia officinalis, assembly GCA_021015155.1. Lineage (NCBI taxonomy): Eukaryota > Viridiplantae > Streptophyta > Magnoliopsida > Magnoliales > Magnoliaceae > Magnolia > Magnolia officinalis. Next base: position 66,536,412 of record JAJHSJ010000008.1, on the reverse strand, counting down.
ACTTGGCCATCAGCCAATTCTAATTCATCTTGTTAATATTGAAATTATTAAAAGGGAGATGATGGATGGGTTTTTCTCTAGTAGGCATAGCCACGAGCATATGATTTGCCAGCATAGTCAACAAATACCAAAGGGTATATCACTATGTCCAGGATGGTGACGAGACAGAATAATGGAATGACAAATTAAAGAAGGTAAACATATTTTGCACCAGAGATGACAGAATGCAAAACACGAACCATAAAAGCAGTGAGTTCGGTTTTATTACCAGAACGTGGATAAAGATTTGAGATAAAATCCTATGAAGTACCCTGTGTCTGGGTAACAAAAATCTTGAGGGAAGTGCATGACCTTTATGAGTCCAGTGAACATCCAAATTACATAAATCTCTAGTAAGCATTATTCGTTCAGATTCTGAGAGACTGTCATGTAAAATAGTAATTGGAATGCTCTCATCATTGACAGGTATTTCCATAATGTCAGCAATCAAATGTCGATCCACCAAAAACAATCCTGTATCAACTTTAAAAGTTAAATTCTCAAGAGAAAAATCACAGATACATGTAAACATGGATTGGGCAATGGACAGGTATGCAGCTCCACCCCAATGCAAGATGTTATCCCATCCCACAGATTCCAACAGAGGAGGGATACCAAATGAAGCAATGTGATTAACATTCACAGGACGCTCAACAATAACATTTCGCATACGCAAATCCCGAGCATTAGAAGGATCATTTTCGGGAGACCGAAGATGCCGTTGTGCAATAGAAGTTGACCTAGATGAAGAGGGACCTCTAGTAGTTTTCTTTTTACCTCTAGCATCCATTTTAAAGGAGGATTTCAAGGAAACAACAAGATGCAAGATAGAAGAAATGGTTTTAGATAGAACAGATTTTTCAAGATAAAACCCCAATCTTGCAATGAACGACCAAATAGATTCCACAAGAATGAGATTTGAAACACTAATATCAAGAATCTACAATAAAAATGCAAAGGAACCACTAACCTTGAAGTACTAAGATGGTGGGTTCGCCTGTCGTAGCTAAAGCCGTTGGAGGGTAAAAAGAAATGAGGAAGAAGAGTCAAAATCCCCAAATTAAAGTGAAATCCCGAGTTTCACGACCGGTCGTGTACACTCACCACCAACGACTGGTCGAGTACGACTCAAAATTTGCAATATAATATATTTTTTTAAATAATTTTCAAATTTAAGCAAATAAATCATCAAACTTATATACATTATGATACACCAAATCATGCAAATTCAATTTAAATTGCACATACCGAGATCAAACTTTAATTTATTAAACCTGCTTTTGTCGAGCGGTTTAGTGAAAATGTCCGCAAGTTGAGTCTCGGTTGGAATGTAATCCAAATATTACCTTTTCTTCCACTAATTCACGAATGTAATGAAATCTAATATCAATATGCTTAGTACGTGAATGCTGAACTGGATTTTAGAGATATTTATTGCACTGGAATTATCGCAAAATAAAATCATAGAATCCTGAGTAATTCCATAATCGCTAACATTCGTTTCATCCAAACAAGTTGAGTACATGCATTTCCAGCAGCAATGTATTCAGCCTCAGCTGTTGATTGCGATATAGAACTTTGCTTCTTACTAAACCAAGAAACAAGACAATTTCCAATGTAGAAACAACCACCACTGGTTGATTTCCTATCATCAATGTTTCCAACCCAGTCAGCATCTGCATACCCGGCTAATTGAACATTAGTCTCATGTGGATACCAGAGACCCAGTTTAGTAGAACTTGCGACATATCGCATAATCCGCTTAACAGCAGTTAAGTGAGATTCTTTAGGATTTGATTGATAACGAGCACAAATACCAACACTCAAAGCGATATCTGGTCTACTAGCAGTCAGATAAGTAAACTACCAATCAAACTACGATACAATTTAGGATCTACATCATTACCTGTAGAGTCTTTTGAGAGTCTCAAAGTTGTACTCATAGGAGTATCAAAATTTTTACCTTTCTCAAATCCAAATTTCTTGATTAAATTAGAGCATATTTGGTTTGAGAGATAAAATTCCATCAGGTTGTTGTTTACTTGCAACCCTAGGAAATAGTTTAATTCTCCTACCATGCTCATTTCGAATTTAGACTTCATCAAATCTGCAAACTCAACAGTCATGTTAGTACAGGTTGATCCATAAATAATATCGTCAACATATATTTGAACCATTAGAATATCATCGTTATGTTTCTTAACAAAGAGCGTCTTATCAACACATCCCATCTGAAAATTATGACTCAGTAAAAACTTAGTCAGTTTTTCGTACCATGCTCTGGGAGCTTGTTTCAGACCATAGAGAGCCTTCTTAAGACGATACACATGATCAGTAAATTTAGGATCTTCAAACCCTGTAGGTTGTTCAACATATACCTCTTCATGTAAATCACCATTTAGAAAGGCACTCTTTACATCCATTTGATAAATTTTAATCTTTCTAAAACATGCAATGGAGATAAAAAGTCTGATTGATTCAAGACGAGCTACAGGGGCAAATGTCTCATTATAATCAATACCTTCAATTGTGTATACCCCTGTACAACTAGTCTTGCTTTATTTCGAATAATATTTCCAAGTTCATCAGATTTATTTTTGAAAATCCATTTTGTTCCAATAATATGTTTATCTTTAGGTCTAGGAACAAGGTACCAGACATCATTTCTGACAAACTGATTAAGTTCTTCTTGCATAGCAAGAATCCAGTTTTCATCCGAAAGTGCTTCTTTTACGTTAACCGGTTCAATCTGGGATGTAAAGCACACGTAGTTACATATGTCCTCTAATTGTCTACGAGCGCACACCAGTGAGAGGGTTTCCAAGTATTTGAGAAGTTGGATGATCTTTAACAGTCCTTAATTCAGAATTAGGTTCACTTGATGAAGTTTCTTGTTTTTCAAGTATAAGCACTTCATCATTATCTGAACTAGGGACAGGTGTATTCAAAAGATCGTCAATCACAACATTTATTGACTCTTGAATCACACCGGTCCTGTTGTTCAGAACACGATATGCACGACTGTTTAAAGAATATCCTAAAAAGATCCCTTCATCACTTTTAGTGTCAAACTTTTCCAAATTTTCACGGTCACGCAAAATATAGCACTTGCTGCCAAAAACTCGAAAGTATTTGATAGAAGGCTTTTTCTCAAACCACATTTCATAAGCCGTTTTATTATTAGTTTTACAGATATAAACACGGTTAATAATGTAGCAGGCTGTATTCACTGCTTCAGCCCATAGATTTCTAGGGAGCTTCATGCTATTTAACATAACATTTTCCATTTCTTGAAGCACTCTATTCTTCCTCTCGACAATTCCATTTTGTTGAGGAGTTTTAGGTGCAGAGAATTCATGCGATATTCCCTGATCGCTACAGAATTTCTCAAAACCGCTATTTTCGAATTCGGATCCATGATCACTACGGATCTTGTTGACTTGAGAATTTTTTTCAGTTTGAATCCGTTTTATAATCTTTTTCACTTCACATTCATCAAGGGTTTCTGATTTGTCTCTCAAGAATGAAACCCAAGTGAATCTTGTATAATCATCTACAATAACTAAGATGTATTTTTTGCCACCTCGACTTTCCGTTCTTGTTGGTCCTATAAGATCCATGTGGAGAAGCTCGAGTGGTCTTGTGGTGGTATTGGAGTTCACCTTTTTGTGAGAGCTCCTAGTTTGTTTACCATACTGCATTCACCACAAATCTTGTCTACTTTTTGTATCTTAGGTAGACCTCTAATTAGTTCTCCTTTGCTCAATCTGTATAAATTTCGATAGTGTACATGTCCGAGGCATTTATGCCATAATTCTGTCTCATCGGTATGGACCATGTAGCACGTTTGTTTAGATGAGCTACTATCGCTTACTATATAGCAGTTTTCAGAAGTTCTGCGACCAGTTAATATTACAGAACCCTTTTCATTTATAATTTCACAACCTTGATTAGAAAATTTAACATTATGGTTGTTATCGCATATTTGAGATATGCTCAACAGGTGTATTTTAAACCCTCAACATATAAAACATTTTTAAATAAGGGAAGGTTATAGAGTTAGACCGTACCTTTGCCAATTATCTTGCAGTTGCTACCATCACCAAATGTGACTGACCCATCAGCCATATCTTTAAGATCGGTGAATAGTGCTTTGTCGCCTGTCATATGTCTGGAGCATCCACTGTCTAGGTACCATTTCGAATGGCTTGTAGCTTTGAAAGCAGTGTGAGCAACCAAACAGGCAACCTTAGGAACCCATTTCAGTACTTTTAGGTTTAGGAGAATAATTGGTCTTCTTTTTGTTTATAGTTGTAAGAGTGACCTAATGAGTTAGATTTTAATAGCTCCTTAAGTAAATCAACAATTTTTTCTCAGTAGTGGGTTTCGAATCTGATTTTTGAAATTTCATGGCTGCTTTTGGGTTTATGAAAAGTTTTTGTATTTTTAGAAAAAACTGACTAGTACCTTTTCCTTTTGAGTTAGAAGACTCCTCCTTTCACAAAATGGAACTAGTATTCTTCTGTTTAGGAGATGTGTTTTTATCATAGCCCAACCCAGATCGATCGCCACATTTTCTTGATCCGGATAATAATTTTTCTAATTTTGGATCACCTTGGGCATATCTCCATGTGTCCTTCAAACTCAGAAGAGAAGATACTTCATTTTTAAGTTTCTCATTTTCAGATTTCAAATTTTCAATTAGGGAGGTTTTAATTCTAGATCATACTTTGATTTTTCAAAACAATCTGAAATTTGAGATTTTTCTAAAACAAGATTTCAAAACATTCTTTAAGTTAAAAAAACTTTTCTTTTTGAAGTTTAAGTTTGACGGCAATTTTACAACTTTCCTTATATAAGGCATTGTAAGCATCTTGGAGATCTTCATCATATTCATGATCACTATCCAAATTTTCTTCACTTGTTGAATCATCGTGATCGGAAAAGGTAAAGTTGGCTAGAGTCATAAGGGCCTTAAGTTCACTGCCTGACTCGGTTTCTAAATTTTTGATTCAGAAGTGGCTTCAGAATCAGACGATTCATCCCAAGTAGCCAACATACCCTTCCTTTTGGATCTGTCCTTTTTAGGACATTTGTTTGCTAAATGCCCATATTCTTGACAGTTGTAGCATTGACTATCTTTCAATGATTTCCAAGTTTTAGACTTAGGTTTGGAACGTTTCTTTTCATTTCCCTTTTGAAAATCGACTCTTTTCTTACTTACTTTTGAAAATCTTATAAAACTTTTTCGCCAAAAGGGCCATATCATCTTCAGACTTTTTCTGAATCTGAATTTTCTTGAGTAATACTTTTAGATGACTTTAAAGCAATAGATTTACCTTTAGGAGCTTTAAAACTTAATTCATAGGTTTGTAAAGAACCAACTAATTCTTCTACCTTCATATTATCCGTATCACGAAGTTCCTGGATTGCGGTTACCTTTGAATTGAATGAACCGTTCAGGAAGAGAGCGTAGTATTTTTGCACACACTTTACTTTCTGAGATCTTATCGCCAAGACCCCACATTGAGTTTATAATGTCATTCAATCTAGTGTAAAAGTCTATAAACATTTCATTTTCCTCCATATGAATTTCTTCAAATTTAGTTGTGAGGAGTTGGACTTTAGATTTCTTGACAATTGATGTACCTTCGTGTGTCATTTCTAAAATATCCCAGGCTTGCTTTGCAGTATCACATGATATGATTCTTTTGAACTCATCCGGTGATAGTGCGCAAGTGATTGCATTTAGTGCTTTAGCATTAGCACTACTCTCATTTTTCTGAAGTGTGGTCCATTGGTAATACGGTGTAATTTTCATAGATTTTGAACCATCAACACCAGTTACTTCCATGATCGGAGGATTCCATTCAGTCACTGTGGCTTGCCACACACTTTCATCCATTGATTTGAGGAAGATCCTCATTCTGGCTTTCCAAATAGGCATAGTTGGAGCCATCAAAGGGAGGAGGTCTAGTAACTGAAAGGCTATCAAAATTTGACATATTTTTATATAGCTTAGATCGTTAGCTCAGGAAATAAATCCAAATAAAAAGCAACAAAATGAGCTATTAGGCTTTGATACCACTTGAAAAGGCCAAGCTATATGTCCTAGAGGGGGGGGGGGGGGGTGAATAGGACTATGCCAAATTAAAATAAAATTAGCGGAAATAAATTAAACCAATAGCCTTACAATATGAATCAATTCACAAAGCAAAATTTAAATCACCTTGATAAATAGGTATTGAGAGATTGATACAAATTCAGTTCTAAGGACAACCTTACACCATAATAAACAAGGGCTTATGGTAGGACAACCTTATTTCTAGAACCTCTTTTGGATCAAGGACTCAATTTTAATATAAGTAAATGAAATAGCAAGGAATTGAAATTAAATGCAGAAGTAAGATCTAAATTATTACAACAATCCCCACACTTGCTTGAAATGTAAATAGTTACAACATTCACATCCACTTGTACATTCCACACAATCGAATGATAAAAGATATGAAAATTAAGCAAGCATTCAATCCACAACAAAGAGTTATAGTGGTTCGCCTGTGTGTACACCAACTGTTTTCCAACAGCCACACAAAAAGCTACTCCACTTCTAATATCCTCACATAGGGGATATTAGCGTTCACTATCAAATAGGTTTTCACAGGTTCACCAAAAACCTTTACAATTGTGTCTTTTTCACTTGGGCTTACACAATTAAAAAACCCCTCTTTTCTGAGTTTTCTGGTTTTCCGTTAGACAACCAATACAATGAGATTTTTCTGGTTCAACCTCAACAAAACCAGTACAATGAGATTTTTCTGGCTTAACCTCAAACAACCAAAAGAAATGAAATTTTACAGAATTATAAAATACCTGGATTTCTCCTTTTCGTAGCAGCCCGGTAGAACCAATCGGAGTAGATGATTGAATGTCAAAGTTCAATTTCCAATACTCACATTCATAAGGTTCTAAATTGTAATAGATTTTAGATTTAACTCGTTGGGCGTAGCTATATTTGATTTTGATTCCAAGAAGAAGGAATAAGATAATTCCTCTTTTCAAATAAGATTGGAATATAGAAACAAAATCAAATTAAATAAGCTAGCAAAAAGGAATATTAAATAAGCACAATATAGCTTAAAATAAACACAGATTTATCTCAGAGTGATCACTTGAAAATTCTTGAATTGAATGGGGTTGAAGTGTGAAAAACTCTGAATTTCGTGTTCAATTTATAGAAGCAGAAATCGCTCCTACGACTGGTCTTAGAAACCTACGACTGGTCGTAGCTCTAACAGATTTTTGAAAAATTAAGCGCGATCTTTGAAAGTCGTTCCACGACTGGTCGTGAGTATCCTACGACTGGTCGTGGGTCACCTACGACTGGTCGTAGGACCAGAGATTACGTTGCTGGACTTTGAGTCGTAGCTCCACGACTGGTCATGGACGAGTCGAAGCCACACCTACGACCGGTCGAAGGACCTCCAGGACTGGTCGTGGGCGTACCAAAAATTCTGAAAAATCTTCAACTACTTAGGACTGGTCGTGGAATTTCTTGGACTAGTCGAACCAATGCTAGGACTGGTCGAACAAGAGCTAGGACTGGTCGTAGAATAGACCAAACTTATGTAAAATAAATATTTGATTTATGTATCCAAGGTGACCTACTTAAAGGGTCAACCTAAGGTCATTCAAACCTGAACCATGTCGTATGGACATTGAACTTCAACCATTCAACGAATGTAGATATTTTGAACCATAACAGGCTTGAGATCTTGAACCATATCTGCTTGAGATCTTGAACTTGTTGTAGCTTTAAACTTAGATCTTCATCAACATAAAACTACTTCATGCGTTGTTTCTTCTCTTCCTTCAGACTTGACTTCAACATTGTAGCTTCTTGAGGCTTCAACATGTAGCTTCTTGAGACTTCAACATGTAGCTTCTTGAGACTTCAACATCTAGCTTCTTGAAGAGTGTATGCAGTGTCTTGAATTCATATAAATGATCATACAAGTACAGGACACAGATAGATGTTTTGACACATCAAAATTTGACAACCAAAGGAGCATGAGACCATAGCCCTTGCACAATGTAGTAGCCTCGTGAAAAAGCCAAAACATGATCAATCAGAGCCTCTTTATCCAAACATTATCAAGTCATGGGGATATGAAAAATCTAGTACAACCACAAGTCTATTTATGTCTAGGCATGATGGGTCTCTTAAGCTTGATACTTGCAAGGCAAGTGACCAAACACACTATCCAAGAAACCACTCATCACACACTCACGCATGTGGGGAAAAGGAAAACCGACACCACCCTATGGGCAAAGAGTGTCCATCCTAATACCAAGCAAGTCCCATAATATGAGATAACCATCTAATTATATCACTTGTATGTTCAAAAACTTGTATGGTCATGGCCATAACAAAGAGATCTATGGACCACAACTCTCCCCTGGCTACCAAGATTTTATGTCCAATCTTGAGTGCCAAGGAGCATCAAAGGCTATACACCTCAAATCACATAAACATGTTCCACAGAATTAACATAGAAAACACATCGTTTCATTAATTGAGGTTTAATAATATTAGTTTTTCAAGGAACAACCCCAATAGCTTGTCCAATCAGTTGATGCCCATTCATCTAGCAAGGGGGTCTTAACGGCTCGGAATTGAGACGATCCAACTCCCATTTTGTCGAATGCATGGGCGAAGAGGATATTGGCCGAACTTTCACTATCCATGAGGATTCGGAACACCTTGTTGTTGGCTATGGTCATCGTAACCATAATGCATCATCGTGGGGGTGGTGGATTCCTCTGGTGTCCTCTTCGGTAAAGGTCGGGCCGTAGTATGCTATTTTTTGCTCTTTTGAGGGTCTGCTGGTGGTGAGGATCTGATGTTTTAAGCCGGAATGACTGATACTCCTCGCATGAGTTCTTCGAGCTTGGTTTGAGTCTTCTCCACCAGCAGGTCCTTCGAAGATAGTACGAATTTTTCTGGTCGGTTCGTTGTTGATGGGCTGTTCATTCTTTGAATTAGTTCGATTTCCTCTTCTATTGACGTACTCCTGGAGATATCCGTTGCGGATGAGCGCTTCAATTTCTTCCTTGAGGTCGAAACATTCACTTGTCAATGACCGTGGTCCCAGTGAAAATGACAATATTTTCGATTATTTCGTCTGTTGGGGTCGGACTTCATATTGCTCAACCATTGGAGGATGCACTTGTCTTGGATTTTCATAAAGACCTGCTCGGGTGTCTTATTGAGGGGAGTATACGTACTGAACTTATTGTCGGGCCGCTTGTTTGGATGCTGACTTACTTGCGATTGGTCATCCTTCCTCTTCTTGCTTCTACTGGCTGAGCCGAGCTCTTCGTTCATTCGTCGTTCTTTGGTTGCTGTTCCTTTACTTTGGGCAACCTTTCGTAGACTAGAAGCTCCCTCGACATTCGAATACTTTTGTGATCTGTTTAAAAGGTCGGCCATCGTCATCAGAGGATTTTTGTTAAGCGAAAAGAGGAACTTGGCATCTCTTTAGCCCCCCATTATTGCAGTCAGAGCAATCTTTTTAGAGTGCGCCCATACTTGCATCAATTTAAGATTGAAGCGCTTTATGTAGTCTTTTAGCACTTCTCCTTCCTTTTGAACGATATGGAGAAGGTGGAAGGCCGGTTTAAGTCTTTCATTCTTTTCGATAAAGTTAGCGATAAAAACTTTACCGAGCTAGGAGAAGGAACTAATCGATTGTGGTTTTAACTGTTTGAACCACTTCCGAGCTGCTCCTGTCAAGGTTAGTGGAAATGCATAGCACATGATCGCAGTAGATGTGTTGTGGAGCTCTATCCAGACCCTGAATGATTCAAAATGCTTGGATGGGTCAGTGTTCCGAAAAATTGAGCAATTTGTGGCATGCAAAATCTATCCGGTAGCTGTGCTTGTATGATGTCGGCGGTGAATGGAGGCTTAGTTTCCTACAGTATCGCTTCCACTGGGGTCGGAGCGTTTACGCGGTAGGCCTGTCATATATCGTAGATCTCGCCACATAAGTCCTTCAGTTCGGCTTCCCATGGCTCGTTGCTCTCGGCCATAGCTTCAACGGCCACCTCGGGAACCTAACTGCACCTTTTCATGTCCAGTTCATGATGAAAGTCAGAAGCGCGGTGGAGCTGCAGTGCCGGAGATATGAGAAGGTGCCGGCCTTGCCGACCCAAGTTGCCAACTCCTGTGGGAGGCAGCAGGCGTGTTAGAGGGCTGAGGGGGATCCTAGACCAGTTGTTCGGCTTCCTACTCGGTCCCTTGTGCGTGTCAGGGCTGGTACTGCTCCAATAATTGTCTCGTAGAGTTCATATTGTTGTTCAACGCTTCAACCTATTGTTCAAGGGAATTCAGTCGTCTTCCCCTATTACGTGATCGTTGCGCCTGCCTCATAGGAGTGGAGTCAGCCTGCAGTTTGAAAATGAAATCCCGATGGCTGCCAGGTTGATCCGGCGGTGCAAGATCGAGCGCAACGGAGGAGGCCTGAACTTTCTTCTTCCTTTTCGCCATTGTTGAACTTATGAAGCGGTGATGATGACTTTCAATGTCGTTCCCATAGACGGCACCAAACTGTTGATGCAGTTTTTTGGTTAACCCTTCTTGGACCCTTAAGTACCTCCACAGGAGTACCCGCAAAAAGAACAAAATAAGGAAGACCTGGCTAGTGTAGGAGACCCTCCAATGCCAAAGTCAGGAATCTGGGTCTTGTAGAAGTGGTTTGAAAGTAGAGACAGTATGTGTGCGTGTACCTTTCACCATTGGAGATCCCCCTATTTATAGTTGAGGAGGAATAACGACGTAGAGGGATCCTCCCGATTTAATAGGTGCGTATTTTAGATGGATTAGGATTCATAACGTATGGGGAGTCTCCCGAGATCCTCGGCGAAGATCTCAGGATCCCGAGCTTATCGTAGATTAGCTTCTATGATCTTTAGAGAAGACTTCGGGCTGCTCCCTTAGATAAGGTTGGACTATAGACGTGGATAAGGTCGGATGAGCTCTTCCCCAACTGCCGACCTATCCTTTCAATTAGAAAGAACATCTTTATAGAAGGTCTTTTTGATGTCTAATTTCTGTAGCCTTTAACTTCTTCATGAGTCCTGATAGCCTCTTAAGGTCGTTCCTCAGAGAGTCCATTATGGGTTGTGATACATCCAGCCCGACCTTAGTTGTGCCGACCTATGTTTTGCTGACCTTTCTCCTTATTCCGGCGGTAGGATTCCTTATCCTCTGTTACGCATCGGGATATGCCAAATCTCGACTTGATCTGCCTATCTAGGTCGGTCCGTTCTTCCCCATAAGAAATAACAAACTAATTCTCTAGAAAATGCTTTTTTATCTCTTTTTGCTCTAAATTTGCCTCCATCTACTCTCATCCAAATGTCTCCTAAGAAAATATAGCTTTCCAAAATCTTCTTCTTCTTCTTCTTCTTCTTCTTTTTTTTTTTTTTTTTTTTTTCTTTTTTTTTTTTTTTTTTTTTTTTTTTTTTTTTTTTTTTTTTTTGTTGTTGTTGTTGTTGTTGTTGTTGTTCATGCCATGTATAGTTTCTTTGTTTCCAAACTATATCTTTGTCGCTACAAAAACATCGTAAAGTCTTCTACTTTGTTAGATTTGCTGCTAGGGTTTTCAAAATTGATCGCTAATGCTGATCATCATAGATCGATTGTAGGAAACTAGGCTTCTTTATATTATGAGGATAGATTATCAACAACATAGATAAGTACTCTTGAATTCAATCTTAGTGGGGGAAATTAATAATTTCTTATTGAAAGTAGCTCTTTAACACAACCTAAACCAACCTTCCTTTTCAGATTAAACTGCTTATTACTATTCTAACATAATTATTATTCAATATCCAAGTCCCATGATCTATGGTTAACCTTTTTATTCTAATGCTGATTGGCAGGAACCGTGATGATAGAGAGTTCCCAAGTGCTTTTTATGTTCTCAAAGTACATATATCTAGTTTCGTAGAGTGCTCAGAAGCAACTTACTGTAGCACACACTCCCACCAAATTTAAAAAACGCAACGCTCTCTTGCTCATGCAATAGTCGAGCTGTCCTAACTTGGAATGCTTATTAAGGATTTTTTTTTTTTTCCCTTCCTTCTGTATCCACTCATTATTCACTTCCTTAATATTACTACTATCGCTATCCCTCAATCCTATCTTTTATATAATTTATACGAAGTATATTGAAGTCGATTATCATTTTATTAAGAAAAAAATACTTCAAAAGCATATAAAAGTTAATTACATCACTATCTAAGATCGAGTTACTAATATTATTATCAAATTATCCTTTGTACACTTGGAACTTCTTAATCACATGGAAGATGAAATTTTGGCCTCATCTTCGTTGAGTAAGGAGAGTGAGAACTCTTTTATATATAAAGTCTTCAATATGGCACAGGTATCCGAAATTTCAACTTTTATCAAGTGGGCCAATGTTTGTTTAGCTCTTTCTTTTCTAGTGGGCCATGTTGTATCCAATAAATGGCCAGGTACACAGTATTTTGTTTTAGATATAGCAACCCATTTGTTCTATACAGGTCACTCACTAAAGTGCAAAAAGAAAGACTTTTAAGATAGGTAATCAATATCAAATGGCCCACCTGATGGAAAGCTTAGATCTTTCATGCTTATGGTGTACCAGTCTACAGGTTTGACATTCTAAGCCAATGAAATCAACGGATTCAGTGTACGCTCGTGGCCCAATTAGCTGGTGGGTTGGTCAGGTTTTCAGCCCACGTGATCTTTTCAATGTGGCCCACCTTTTGCACCGCTTGGATGTTCCATGCAAGTGATACGTATGCAGAAAAGAACTAGTTGTATGTACAGGTTCAGATAAACGGCCCATATCCCTTTTTATAGTCGTGAGTCTCATGCTTCGAAAAGGACTCGAAGATTCGAGATAAGCACACCTGCACCATCACATAGTCATGAAAAGGACTCGAAGACCGAGGATAAGCACACAGATGATCAGATAAGCATTTTCTCTTGGATGTATCACGGTCGCATAAGAATGGTTAAAAGACTCTTAGACCAGGACTGACTCGTCGGCTACTCAGTCAAGTCACGACTCGTCCGAGTCCAGGCAGGGTGAATCGTTCGGGTGACATGTGTTGTTGAACAGGATCGGGTCCAACAGACTCCGAGTCGACTTGGATGAGTCTCACGTTACTCGTCCGAGTCGTAAAGCCATTGCATGCGTAAGGACCGCGACTTGGCTGCGACGTTGGAGCCAGACATGTGGGTGAGACCCGGACCGTAGGGCCCACCTCGATGTATGCATTTTATATCCATTCTGTCCATATGTTTTTCCAGTACGGTCATTGAATGCCTACCATTAAAAACTTCCTAGCGTCCAACATAATGTTTATTGATCATCCGATCATTTGATAAGGTCACACCGAACTTAATGAAAGTAAAAAAAAAATTAAATAAAATCAGCTTGATACAACTTTTGTGGCACAAATGATTTTTAATAGTCAATAACCATTGTTTCCTGTGATGTGGTCCACCTGAAATGTTTATCTATTTTATTTTTCAGATAATGATTTAAAATAAGCTGAAAACACAAATTTATGGAGTGGATATAAAATTCATACATTGAGGTGGGCCGTATGGTCAGGGTCTCACCAACATGGCTGTTCTGGGGTGGCACCGAGTTAGCTTGGTTAGCTTGCTCGGCTCGACTCAAAAAGCTCGAGCTGAATTTTTGAGCTTGCTTGAGCATGACTCAACTCGGATTGAACCCCAACTCGAATCGAACTCGGATCGAACCAGTTCGGTGACTCGGTTATTTTTTTTTATTTTTTTTTATTGATGTTGCTCACCAAGTGTTCGATGAAATGACTCAACGAAGTGTTGATTGGTGGTGAGGAAGGTATGGATATGAAACAAATACCCTTGTATCTTGATTTTTATGTTGCATACTGGGTGTTTGATGTAATACCTTTGAATTGCTGTTGTTGATTTACATACCGTAAGAAATTGAAGGTGCACTCCATGAATTTTTTCAAGTTCAGGCAAGCTCGAACTCAGTTCAAAATTTTTTCGAGCTAAAAAAATCAACTCGACTCGGCTCGAACTTAGTTTCAAACCGAGTTATATATATATATATATATATATATATATATATATATATATATATATATTATATATATATATATATTATTATTATTATTATTTTTACACACATACACTCCCCCACACACTCACACGTTGGTGGGATTTCACCACCTATGGATACTCGAATCCTTGATCGGGTGTTGAAACTCCTGAGAGTCTACCACCGGAGCAAACTTAGTTTTGAACCGAGTTGAATTGAGCTTTTTCGAGTCGAGTCCAGCAAGCTAAACGAGCTAACTCGGTTCGTGTACATGTCTATAGTTAAGTAACTTATTTCAAATAAGTTTGGTTTATAATTAGCTATAAATATTTTTTTATTTAAAAGTATTTAATTACTTTAATTTTTTTTTAAAGCTTAAAAAAAAAAAAAAAAAAAAAAAAAAAAAAAAAAAAACAAAACAAAACTTTTTTTAAGTATCCGAAGAGGGCATAGGAGAGACCAAAGAGAGGATAAGTTGATACATAAGTTGTTTACCAAATATACTTATATTCTTAATAAGTAGAAATTAAAATAAGTTACTTGTAGCATAAGTAACTTATCTTAAGCAACTTAAGATCCAAACGGGCCATCAGATGACCTATATATAACACGGTAGTGCAATAACATTTCAATAGTAGGCGTGCAATCCTCACTTCTTCGTGTAGCATGACTCATTTAAGTGTTGAATCCGCCTCATTTTTTAGTTCACATCCTAACATGATTTTAGATACCTGATATAAGGAGTGGATGCCACACTAGATATGTAGGTCCCACGTAGTTTTATTGCTCCACGGTCTCGGTACAACTGGCGTCATCAGAGAAATGCTATGCGCATGTACAAGCGTTCCCTATCTTTGAGTGGGACTGGGTCCTGCGGCTGCCAGGACAGACTCAGTCAAGGCAGGGCCTCTGTGGGGCCACCATCCATTTTTCCAAGGTCATTTCAGGGTATGAGCATAAAACGGAGTATATCCAGGGCTCAAGTGGATCAGTGACAGTGACACACACCGTTGAAACCTTTCCAAGGGCCAGTAACTTTTATTTAAGATCCAAACTATTCTTAATGTCACATGGAGGTCAACGAAGATAAAATGTAATTATCAGCTTGATCAAAACTTCCGTGGCTCTGAAGAAGTTTTTAACTGTGGTCGACGTTCAATCTCAATTTTGTGCTCCACTTAAGCCTTGGAACTGCCTCATTTTTTAGATCATATTCTAAATAGATAGATGGTGTGGATAAAATACATACATCACATTAGGTCCCACATAGCGGCGCCCCAGTAACTGAGTCCCTGTAGGGGCAGGATGCAATCTCGCTTTGAGTTCCGCATATGCATTAAATGCAGTGTGGTAGTGTTGCTGTTAGAGCTTAACATGAGTCGAATTTAGTCGAACTTGGCTCAGCTTGGCCAATGGCTAACCTCAGCTCAAACTCGACTCAGCTAGGTCCTCAAGCTTGATTGGACAGCTCGGCTCGGTTCCATCAGTACATCGGGCCAATTCAAGCTGAGTTTGAGCTCGTGCCACATTTTCTCAAACATATAGAATGCAATTTCAATTTCTTATGTAATGCAAAACAGTAACAATAATTTACATGTATTTCATCAAACACTCTGCGAGCATCATCAAAATCAAAATACGAGGGCAGTCTTATAATGTAAAGGTTTTTTTTTTTTTTTTTTTTTTTTTTAGTGATTTATTTCGTATCCATTTCTTCCTTCTCCTACCAGCCAATCCCGCAAAGAATGTATGCACCCAAAATAACACTTTGTTGATGTTGCGCAGCACGCCAACGACGCAGTGAGCCTAGATCCAATCTCAGGCCTCACCTACAAAAAACAGGAAGAAATATAAACTAGAAAGGAATAAAAGCATTCAAACAAACCACAAGACAAGATATACGTGAAAAAACCCCAAACTACGGTAAAAAACCACGGATGCAAAACTCCACTATGAAGAGAAACGAAGATTACGATGCAATATACTAACCTCTCCCTTGGAAGTACAGAGAAAATCCCTTGCCCACACCTTAGAAATATTTTCCAATATTCACCTTAACCCTAGAATAACCCTAGGGACCCCAATTTATAGTTTTGACAACTTCCCTTTCGCATCCCAGTTGCGAAAGGACTTGCGACACGAAATCTGTGAAACTCCTTTCGCATCCCAATTGCGAAAGGACTTGCGACACGAAATCCGCGCAACTTTGACTGGTTGTGGGCGGCCCCAGTGTGGCTCCACTTCTCAACAATCTCCCACTTGGAGACACATCGCCATAAACCTTTGTCTTCTTCATCCGGAGTGCACCACCTCCCCGTCTTCAAGTCTGAAGACCAATAAAAAATGAACAGAGCTTCAGCTTCTCCCTTGTGACCGCCTTGGTCAGCATATCCGCAAGATTCTCACTTGTATGAATCTTCTCCAGAGCAATCGATCCATCTTCTAGTAACGAACGTATGAAGTGATATCTGATGGCAATATGCTTGGTCCTTGAATGAAAGGCTGAATTCTTAGCCAAGTGTATTGCACTCTGACTGTCACTGTACAGCTTGCAATCTGCTTGCTTCTTACCCAACTCTTCCATAAAACCTTGTATCCACATCATCTCCTTGCATGCTTCTGTAACCGCAACATATTCTGCTTCTGTCGTACTGATAGATACTATCTTTTGTAACTGAGAGACCCAATTGACTGCAGCACTACCCAGAGTAAAAACATAACCTATAGTGCTTCTTCTGCTGTTGATATCTCCTGCCAAATCTGAATCCACGTAGCCTTGTAAATTGATTTTCGATCCACCATAACACAACCTACGTCCTTAGTACCTACCAAGTACCTAAGGATCCACTTCACAGCTTCCCAATGTTCCTTCCCGGGGTTGTTTATGAACTTGCTAACAGCTCCCACTGCTTGAGCAATGTCTGGCCTCGTGCTCACCATAGCATACATGAGACTCCCAATAGCTGACGCGTATGGGACTTTAGCCATATAGTCCTGTTCCTCCTGCGTCTTTGCACCTTGCTCCTTAGATAGCTTGAAGTGGTTGGCTAATGGAGTACTAACCGGCTTAGCACCTCTCATATTGAATCGATCAAGTACCTTGGCTATGTACTCTGCTTGTGACAAAACTAATTTCTTGTTTTCCCTATCACGCTTTATCCTCATGCCTAGGATTTGTTTTGCAGCTGCTAAATCCTTCATGGTAAATTCTCTAGACAATGTCTTTTGAGATCTGAGATGTCCTTCATGCTTGAACCGGCCACAAGCATATCATCAACGTACAGAAGAAGGATGATGTAAGACGTATCAAACTTCTTCAAGTAACAACAGTGGTCTGATGATATCTCCTAAAATCGTTTCCCGACATGAAACTGTTGAACTTCTTATACCACTGCCTCGGGGCCTGCTTCAAGCCATATAGACTCTTCTTCAGTCTGCACGCCTTATTCTCATTACCTGGTGCCACGTATCCTGTCGGCTGATGCATATATATCTCTTCTTCAAGGTCCCCATGAAGAAAGACTGTCTTAATATTTAGCTGTTATAGATGTAAGTCCTCTGAAGCCACTATACTCAAGACCATGCGAATCGTAGACATTTTCACTATCGGTGAAAATATTTCAGTGAAATCGATACCTGCCTTTTGTTGAAACCCTTTCACAACCAATCTAGCCTTGCACCATTTCGAACCATCGTGCTCCTCCTTCAGTCTGTAAACCCACTTGTTATGAAGAGCTTTCTTACCCTTGGGTAGAGTGACTAGCTCCCATGTACGATTAGACTCAAGAGAGTCCATCTCATCATCCATGGCCTGCTCCCACTTAACCCGTATATCTGACTCTAATGCCTCTTCAAAACACTCTGGCTCACCATTATCCGTCACTAGTAGATAATGTAAGGAGGGTGAGTATCGGACCGTGGGTCTCCTCTCTCGAGTAGACCTCCTCACAACCGGTGTATGCGGCTCTGCCTCATCCTGTGGCGCTGTAACACCCATGTCCGGTAACTCTTCCAACTCTACGAATTCCTTTTTCTCGGCCTTATTTTTCTGCACACTGTCCTTATGCATCACTTTTTCATTGAAGACTACGTCTTTGCTTCTGATGATTTTCCTGTTTTCTGCATCCCAAAACCTGTAGCCAAAATCATGCTGCCCATAGCCTATAAACATGCATCTCCTGGACTTTGCATCCAACTTGTTTCTGTGCTCTGCATCAATGTGAACATATGAAGTGCAACCGAACACTCTGAGTTGTGTAAAGTTCACTTCCTTCCCAATCCACGCTTCTTCTGGTAGCCCACCATCCAATGGTGCTGAGGGACTTCTATTGATGAGATATGCGGCAGTATTCACAGCATCTACCCAAAAGGTCTTGGACAACCCTACATGTAACCTCATGCTCCTGACGCGCTCAAGGATGGTCCTGTTAACGCGCTCAGCCACACCATTCTGCTGTGGTGTCCCTGGAATCGTTTTCTGATGTTTGATTCCATTTGCTGCACAATACTCCTCAAACCTCTTATCACAATACTCTCCCCCATTGTCAGATCTGAGACACTTTACTATTTTACCTGTCTCATTTTCTACCATAACTTTCTACTTCTTAAATACATCAAATACATCAGATTTATGTTTTAAGAAGTAGACCCACAGTTTTCTACTAGCATTATCAATAAAGGTAACAAAATAACGTGAGCCACCAAGAGATAATACCTGTGCTGGTCTCCACACATCAGTGTGTACAAGCTGCAATAGATGTATCTTTGGAGTGCGTCCCGTCTTCTTGAAGCTTACCCTTTCTGCTTACCATACACGCAGTCCTCGCAGAATTTCAAGTTAATAGACTTCAGCCCTGGTAGCTTCCCTTTTGACAATAACACTTTCATCCCTTTCTCACTCATATGTCCCAGCCTCTGATGCCATAACTGCCCATTCACTCCAGTTGATGCGACTGCGAGTGAACTATACGATCCTGAAGTCACGTACAAAGTACCTTCCTTTCTGCCTCGAGATATTACCAAGGTACCTTTTGTGATCTTCCAGGAGTCACTGGTGAATGTCGTTACATAACCGGTATTGGCCAACTGTCCCACTGAGATCAGATTACGTTTCAAACTCGGTATATGTCTGACATCCTTCAATTTCAAGACCGTTCCGTCTTTCTGATTTACATGAACATCCCCCTTTCCAACAATATTGCACGGCACATCATCACCCAGGTAGACTCTCCCAAAGTCTCCTGACACATAATCACGCAGAACTTCCTTACACGAAGTAGCATGAAATGAAGCACCCGAGCCTATAACCCAAGACTCATTCCTCGCATCAAGAGACAAGATTAACGCCTCTATGTCACTCTCCTCAGATAGATTCACTGAATCCTTCCCGCCTTGAGAGCTTCCTTCTTGTTTCTTGAGCGCCCTGCAATCACGTTTCATGTGCCCTTTCTTGCCGTAATGCCAACACCTGTCTTTGTCTTTCGGTCCATTAGACTTCTTCCTCGACTTAGAATGCCCGTATTTATTGCCTCCTTTGTTCAGCGATCTTCCTCTTTCTTCAACGTTTAGAACATTCCCTGAATCCCCTGAAACTCCTGATGCCTTCCTTCTAGATTCTTCCCTAAGAATTAGACCGACCACATCATCAAATTTCAGCTTTGTCGATCCTGAAGAATTGCTCACAGCAATCACCAAACTATACCAATTGTCTGGCAAACTGAATAAGATCAATAATGCCCTGACCTCATCCTCAAAAGCAATGCCAACGGATTCCAACTGGCTCGTGACTGTATTAAACTCGTTTAGATGTTCAGCCATGCTCCCACCATCTGACATCTTTATGTTGAATAGCTGTTTCATAAGATGAACCTTGTTGGATACTGAGGGCTTTTCATACATGGTGGCTAGGGCTTCCATTAATTCTTTTGTCGTTTTTACCTTGGATATATTGAAGGCGACGCTCTTAAACAAAGAGAGTCGGATCGTTCCTAAAGCCTTCCTATCCAGTAAAAACCATTCATCATCTGTTATCTTTTTTGGTTTCTTCTCTTTTCATTCTAAAGGAATATAGAGGTCCTTCTGATATAGCTAATCCTTCATCTGCATCTTCCAGAAGGTAAAGTTTGAACCATCAAACTTCTCAATTCTAATTTTCCCATCTTCCACCATCGCTCCCAATAAAACTAAACCAATAGCTTTGATACCAGTTGTTGCGCAGCATGCCAACGACGTAGTGAGCCTAGATCCAATCTCAGGCCTCACCCACAAACGATAAACAGGAAGAAATATAAACTAGAAAGGAATAAAAGTATTTAAACAAACCACAAGACAAGATATACATGGAAAAACCCTAAACTAGGGTAAAAAACCACGGATGCAAAACTCCACTATGAAGAGAAACGAAGATTACAAGGCAATATACTAACCTCTCCCTTGGAAGTACAGAGAAAATCCCTTGCCCACACCTTAGAAATATTTTCCAATATTCACCTTAACCCTAGAATAACCCTAGGGACCCCAATTTATAGTTTTGGTAACTTCCCTTTCGCATCCCAGTTGCGAAAGGACTTACGACACGAAATCCGCGAAACTCCTTTTGGATCCCAGTTGCAAAAGGACTTGCGACACGAAATCTGCGCAACCTCGACTGGTCATGGGCGGCCCCGGATGTGGCTCCACTTCTCAACAGTTGAGTCATTTCATCAAACACTCGGCGAGCATCATCAATATCAAAATAACTGAGTCACCGAGCCGATTCAATTCTAGTCAATTCGAGTTGAGGTTCGATCCGAGTTGAGTCGAGCTCGGGCAAGCTCGAACTCAGCTAGAAATTTTTTCGAGCTTCAAAAGCCGACTTGGTGTTGATTTATGCCTTGTCTCTACCCTATGCAAGAGTGTGGGTGTTCCATAAACAAATGATCCAGGTTTGAACCTTTGGTCATTCATATTGGTAAATCAAGATTAAGTCAATAGTCTGGGGGCCAATTAGCTGGAACGGTTATCATGAGATCAAGATTTAATGATGCATGAAGGATGGTTTAATCTATAAAGGTCACGATCTTGACTGATCGACTTTGACTCTTCCCATAAAGCCCATGTAGGGATCAATAAAGTTAACATAGTTAGGTACTTATATAGGAGTAATTGATTCTTTCACAGGTCAATAAGGGAACCATTAGTTTACGTAGAAACATGTTTATTAGCTTGATAAAAAACTTTTTTGGCCCCTAAGAAGTTTTTAATGGTAGGCGTTCAATCCCCTTTGTTTTCTGTGGTAGGGTCCACTTGGCTTTAGATTTGCTTCATTCTTTAGCTCATGCCTTAATCTCTTTGAATGAATGAATGATGTGGATACAACACATACATCCTAGTGGGCCCCATAGAACTTGGTGACGTCACTTCAATAGCAAGATAGCTAATGAAGCCTTCAGTAGCTAATCTGCATCCTCACGTCCCTGGTATAGGGCAATTGGCATCCATGGAAAACTCTTTTCTATTTTAAGGATTTATATATATATATATATTTTTTATTTTTTATTTTTTTTTAAATAACACCTCATTAATAAAAATTACATTATCTATTTAATTCTTCTTAAGCAACCTCATTAATCAGTGGGTGTTTACACCCAACCGAACATGGACAAATCTAACATGCCAGAATGCACCATGTGGCAACCATGCCACATGTGTTCGAGACTAACATTAAGAGCGAGAGACCTGTTTGTATTGGTAATCAACTCTCTACAAAGCAAGATTCCAACCCAAAAGGAAAACTCTCTACTTGGAGTCCAACAAAACCAAGTCTGCAAAGCAAGGAGTCTAGTAATAGTAACTTTCTGCATAGGGAAGAGTCCAACTACGAAAGCTCTCTACAAAAGCTTGTTGTGGATGTTGCATGAACGAAATAGCAAGAGGCTTATAGGATCTTTCATGTACACATGACCTAATATAATTAGTCACGCTCATGTAGAAAATACAGGAGATTCGCACAAATGACTATCTAAATCTCTCATGATATGAGAATTACAATACGGTCACCGCCTCTAAGAAGCTTATAAAAGTAGCACTTGATGAAGAGCTCTGGACACCAACTGAGTCATCACACACAACCACTCTCATATGGTGACACTGTCTTATCTTAGTTTTTGCCTTAAGACCTCCACTTCTATCTAGCCTCACTGCAATAAGTCCAGAGTTAGCATAACTTAAATTTACTACTTTCCAGCATTATCGTTGTGGTATGCCTAGGAGTAGTTTAAATATCCATGACCCCCATTGTTGGATATATCAATCAATCAAGTCTTTATTTAGATGATCACATCGGTCACATCCTACTAACCATTCACCTCGATTGTTTGTTTGCACAAACGATCGCATGTATTTATCTTTTATTTTACTCTGCTTATTTTATGTTCTTGCTTATTATACTGATCTTAATTTCAAATCAATAAAATCGATGATTCCTTTATTTTTAATTCCTTCCATCTAATATTGTATTACTGAGAAACTTGAGGCTTGTAATCACCGTTGAAAGAAAATTCCTTAACTCAAGGCAAAATGATCTCATTTAGGACTAATCCTCCCCTTCTAAATCACTTGATCACTTTATCTTGGTGGCTAGATAGTTGGCTCAACCTTCATAAGCTAGATCCCATAATCGATTTGGCACTTGGGGTCATAAGCTTTCAATTAAACTCGAGTCGACTACGACTCTAGCACATTCTGCACTATCCTAATTGCACACATTTGACCGAATACGGATCAGTCGTTAATGTGTGACCTCATGTTTGATTAAAATGCGACACTATTTTTAGCACGTCCTGTAGGATAACGCTATGCTATTTTTAATGCTTCTCAATAAAGAACGATGGCCAGTAGAAAAAAGGGCTATACTTCTATCCCTAAAGTTGCAGAAGAGCAAGGCGTACCTGTTAACATGGACACAAGATCTTCTTCTTAACAAACCCTAGGAGATGTCGTGAATCATATCCTCGACTTGTGAGGAGATCTACAATAGATTGCAAAAGGCAACATGTTCCAAGTAGAGACATTCACCAGAGTGCTCAAAAGCTTCTTTGAGAGACTTTTGACGACGATGAACCTTCAACTTGTTAATAGTTTCCCAGTGAAGCAAGAAGCGGAACGACCGATTAAACCCTCAAAAAGGTCAGCCAGGGAAACCCCAAGTCCATCCTGTATCACCTTCAGTGGTGACAAGGAGAAATGGCCAGTAGGAATTGTCAGACTCCCATACTCTCTATATCCCCAGGGGGCAATTCACCTAGGCATTGACTATCTCAAAGGGCAATTGCCCATGGCAGTAGTGCCACAAGCCTATTATGTTGAAGTCTGGTAGCTCGAGGGGCAGCTGCATGTGTTTCTAAAAAATATATAAATATATACAAGGGGCAGATCCACCTAGGGGTAACATCCGATGCATTAGGCCCCACTGGCAGTTAATCCTTCGACTCAAAGTTTGCCACTCGCAGTACAACAACGACAATTAGGTCATTAAAATCTAATCAACTCAATGCAAAATATAACTCGTTAATCTCATGACCGGAGGGTTACCGAATATTCAACGAACGTTAATTTTATCATGGCTAATCTATAAAAAAAAAAATCAAAACTATCGATGACAACAAATAGTCGATAAATATCCAAAGAACAACTTAAAAAAAAAAAAATTGAATAAAATGGACAAGTCAAATCTAGAGACATTAGTGAGGTAAGGATGAAACCAATCCCCCGTGAAGAAGAGCATCTAAAAGATATGCCACCAAGACACGTGTTATATGAACAATGTTAAGAAAAAGTCTATGCGACTGACCGACGTAATGATCCAGATAAGTCAAGTGATGAACCGTCATGGCCACATCATTCGCATAAAAAACTGATTCATCATGAAGATATATAAGTCGCCAAAAGATGTGCCGCCTAAACACGTACTATATGAACGATGCCGTTACAAAATTTATATAGAAGACTGACGCAACGCTCCAAGCAAATCACAACGGCAACTTAGAGAATTATCAAGGCCACCACGACCAAATACAAGAAAGTTCTCATGGCCACAACAACAACATGAAAAGCATACAACCATAACAATCGAAAAGAAAATTCAAACGACAGAAACAACCAACTTAACGGCCAACTCGATTAAAATAGCCAAATCAAAAGCTGAAATGACTACTTAATGGCCAATTCAACCAAAGTTTCCAAATAATGGCTGAAATATCCAACTTCATGGCCGATTCAATTAGAATAATTAATTTAACAATTGAAAAGTCTGATTTAACAACCAAAACGGCTGTCCCAATGACTGATTGGATAAATAAATATTAAAAGTCATTCAATGTCTCTTCACATTCTTTGAATGTAAAGAGACGTGGGGGGTAATATTTACATCTGCTAAATCACGACCAAAGCTAACATCACAGAAGGCACCATGTAGCAGCCATGACACACGTGATCAAGATGAACATCGAGTACCAGTGATGTATTTATGTTGGGAAGTAACTCTTTACAAAGCAAGAGTTCTACACGAAAGGAAGAATCTCTACCTAGAGCCCAACGAAACCAAGTCTGCAAAACTAAGGAGTCTAGTAATAGCAAGTCTCTGCAGAGGAAAGTGTCCAACTATAGAAGCTATCTAGTAAAGTCTCTTACAGATGTTGCACGACCAAAATAACAAGAGGCTTATGAGATCTTTTATGTACACACGACATGATACATTTGGCTATGCTTATGTGAAAAATAAAAAAAGATTTGTAAAGTCGACTATCCAAATCTCTCATGATATGGAAATTACAATATGGTCATTGCTTTTAAGAAGCCAACAAAAGCAAACTCAACGAAGAACTCTGGACACCAATAGAGTCATTATAAATAACTTTTCTTGCCTTTCAGCATTGTCTTATCTTAGTTTTAGCCTTAAGACTTCCATTTTTGTCTAGATTCACCGTAGCAAGTCTGGAGTTAGCATAGCTTAGCTCTGCTACTGTCTAGTACCACCACTGCAGTACTCTTAAAAATAGTGTAAATATCCACGACCTTCATCATTGAATATTGCTGATCAAACAAGTCCTTACTTAGAAGATCACACCAATTACATCTCACTGACTATTCGCCTCGATTGTTTGTTCACACAGACGATCGCATGTATCTATTTTTTATTTTTTTCTATTTATTTTATTTCCTTACGGATTGTACTAATCTTAATTTCAAATCAATAAAGTTAATAATTCAGCTTTAATTTTTAATTCCTTCCATTCATTATTGCATTATTAAGAGACCTGAGGCTCGTAATCACCATTGGAGGAAAAATCCTTAGTTCAAGACTCTAAAAAAAAAAATTAAAAAAAAAATCTCATTTAGAGTGATTAACCATCTCCTTCTAAATTGCTTGATCGCTGCACATGCATTGGTGGTTGGACAGTTAACTCAACCTTCATAGGTTGATGTTATGACTAATTTGACACATGGGGTCTCAAGCGGTCAATGGAACTCAAGTTGAGTACGACTTTGACACGCCCAACATTATCATAATTGCACACATTTACCAAATACAAGTTGTTTGTCAACATGTGTCGTAGCTGGTGTTGATTGAACGGTAATAGTGAGCATTTTTGTCATTTTAGTAAGATTTCATAATTTAAACTAATGGGAGGTACCTGTTAGATAATAAATTAATTAATGAGGTAGCTTAACGAAAGCTTAATTTAAAAAGTATGGCATGTAAACATGATAATAGTCAGTTACTGTTTTGTAAAATTCCCTTTCTTAAAAGAATGCGGATCAAATGTTGGGTGATCCCTGGGATGGGACGTGCTCTCCGTGTCCCTCACCTAATGAATGGAACGGATCTTTTGCATGTGGGCCATGTTGGAATGCATGCCTCGAATCACCGTTTCAATATTTCCCAGCTTCTTTTGTTGAATGTGGGCCATTGTTGTAATTTCTTTTCTAACCATGTATGTTTCTGATCAGGAATTGAATATTAAAATTTTATAATTTCTTTTAATTTTTGGTGCATCGTCCATCCAGAGTAGGACCACTTATATCAACGGCTTTGATCAGTGAAAAGGGACCAATCTATAAAAAATTAAGACCCAGGTATACTGTAGAAATTCTTCCGCCGAGCATTGGATAACAATATCCTATTCTCTTCGTCACAATGACACATCTCGTTCAATGCAATTTATCGGGCAGCCAATTTATCGGGATATGTTCATATTCTAATTTATTTTTTTTCCAGCGATATTGTTGTTAAAACTGGATGAAAATAAAATGTTAAAAACGTTTATTATAAAATAAAAAATAAACCCAAATATGAATACGTAGTTATGAAATAGTTTGTTTTAACTTCTAAATATTTTTACTTAAAAAGTGCGATAATTTTTCATTAAATTCGCGAGAAATTAAAATTTCAGAGAATTTGAAATTTTCGCGATAATTTCATTAGAGCAAATTTCCACAAGAATTTCGCGATATTTTCATAATCTCGGACATGGGTGTCACAATTTCTTAATAGTATAAGGTGGAATGAGAATGTGAACGGCTTATATGAGAAGTAGGCCTGAAAACTAGGAAAGCCGTTCAAATTGGCTATGTTGATAGGAACTCACCTTGGAATAGGATTCTATTATTCCATGTTCGAAAATTCAGTTTTATCACCTATGGCATCTCTCCTTGGCCCTTGCTACAATTCTCGAATGTTCACCATCGCCACCGACTTGGGTTCGGAGTAACCCCTAGCTCCAATACTCAGGTTGGTGCTGGAGAAGCTTTCTCGGCCCTACCATGTTGTATTTGTTTTATCAACACCGTTAATCCATTTTTCCAGCTCATTTTAGGACATAACCCCAAAAATTAGGCAAATCCAAACATTAGGTGGACCACACCGCAGGAAATAGTAGTGATTGAAAGCTTACCATAAAACTTTATGGGGCCATAAAATGTTTAGATCAAGTTGATATTTTCGGTTTCCCTTCATCCATGTCTGTGTGACCTAATCAACAGGTTAGATGGTAAATAAACATTACAGTGGGCCCTAGGAAGTTTATAGTGGTGGGCGTTCAATCACCACTGTTTCCTGTGGTGTGTTCCACCTGAAATTTGTATCTGTCTCATTTTCCGGTTCCTGCCATAAAATGAGTCGAAAAAATGGATGGACGGTTTAGATAAATGACATACATCATGGTGGGGACCACGGAGCTTTTCCTTGCACGAGGTCGGTTCCGGAGGGGTCACTACCGAATCCGAGTCCCATCCCCACATAGAATAGGCGGGCCCCACCAAATTGGTTTTAATTTGTGTAGTGGGTGGGCCCAACTTTCTCACGACAATTGGATGGTCGAATCATGATCAAAGCATGATTCTTTTTTTCTTTTTCTTTTTTTCTTTTGTTTTTTCTTTTCTTTTTTTTTTTCATGATGTTGGTTGTCTAATAGGTGATCCAAGATCTACGCACGTCTACAAGGTATCTAATGCACACGCCACCGTATATACCAACATGGAATAAAAATGAAATATCGAAACCATTCATCATGTGGATCTCACTGTGTAGATGCCACAACCAAAAGATAAGGGTGTTCCATTCAGTAGCTGTGATTTGACATTAGAAATAAGTGGACGGTTTAGAAAACTCCAGCCGATTTTTCCACGACCGTACATTTGTTCATTTAATTCTGGCCCACCTGACTAGTGGACTAACCTTCTTATTGGGGTAGGAAATCTACATAAGGGTATCCTTCGGATAGATGGCTTGGATATTTAACCTTTGTGCCACACTGGCATATATGCTGACGTGTCCGTTAGCTGACCAGTAACGCATGTAGGCTTAACAGAGTGGACACTTCGTCGTACTAGCAACCCAAGATATACGGTGTTTCTATTGAAATGCAGCTCCACAGTTTCATGTTTACACCCAACTGGTTGTACAAACCGTCCAACTGGCTGGGTTCATCCTTTCTGCATGCGCGTGTAGATGTGCGTATAAGATTTTTATTTATTTATTTATTTATTTTTATTTTTATTATTTTTTTTAAAGAAAATAATAATTAAAAAAAAAAGATCTTTGAAAAAATAAATAAATTCTCTTTCGTTACACAAGCACCCTCACACCCACCCACGCACCCACCCCCACAACGGGTGCTCGAACCGTGGCCTTGTGTTGAAACTCTTGTGAGCCAGCTACCGAGCCATAGTAGGTTAGACTAATAGACTTTTATTTTTATTTTGAGAACCAGACTCCCAATAAGTTGACTCTTAAATAAGATCTACAACAGAGATTTTTAGTGAGATCACGCTGATGATGAAGAAATGGTTAATCATCATTCTTCACCAACGTACTTGTATGTGATCGTTACTTTATGAGATTTTAGAATTCTTAAAAAAATTATAGAGTTTCTGATGGCCTTCTACTAACTAACTACTCGGTTGCGAACAATGTTAGGAATCAACTAGCAAACCACTTCTCAATCTAAATTACATAAGGAGATTGCAATGTCTCACTTAGGTTTGATTTAAGGAGATAGCAGTTGTAAAGGAGAAATTACAAATATAATGCATTGATAAGTAAATAAGAAAATAAAATATTCAAGCAATACTTACTTCTGATAAACCAAGATCTGAGAGTATGGTAAGGTGTAAAGAATACAATCAAGAGTTGCTTAAACTATAAGTAGGGTGTATATCAGAAAAGTGTGCAAATCCAAAGATAAAAAGGTAAATTAATGGTTAATTAGATCACCACATGTGTTGGGATTTGTGCTGCGGAATCACACAGATATGAATCTAGGATAACAATCCAAGAGCACCAAGCAATCACAAGAGAACACAAAGATTTAACGTGGAAAAACCTTGTGGGAAAAAACCATGGCACAAAGCGACAAATCTTCACCATGAAAATAGAAATTACAAAGAGAGAGGACTTATCCGATTCAAACAACCTCGAATCTCACCCTTGCTACACCCTTTGAAAACCCTAAAACCCTTTTTGAAACCCTTGGAATACCTTTAAGAAACCTTAAAATACCTGAGAATGGCCCTAGGGACTCCTATTTATAGATGGGGAAACCTCATTTACGCACCTCCCTAGAAACTGCCTCAAATTTATTCAGTTCGTGCATAAACCACGCACCGTCTGCGTAACCCTTAACTAGTTGAAGGAGGGCTTCGACTGGTCGAGCCTATCCCTTGACTAGTCAGCGTCCCGAAAATCCCAAATACCTCGTTGCTGGACTTCGAGTCGAACTATCTTTGACCAGTCGAAGGGACCTTCAACTAGTCGAGTTAGTCCCTCGATTGGTCGAACAACGCGGTAAGATTTAAGACATCTGTTTTACAACAATCTCCACCATATCTTCAATCTTTAACCGTGTATCTTCTTGCTCTCTTCTCTTATCTCTGTATTGCATCATAGCTTCAATCAACGCTTCTCGTGCACACTCCGTCCTTCTTTTACGCCATTGCCAAGCCCAGAGAAGTTACAAAGAACTTGAACTTCTTTGCAAGAACAACCTTGGTGATCATGTCTTCCGGATTCACTTTAGTGTGAATATTCTCTAGAGTTACGCCTCCTTCCTCAAGCACCTGTTGGATAACATGGACATCCAACTAATTGCTCCACCCACTAGTACAAACGAGTAACATGAAGTTCACTTCCTGGAATCCACACTACTTGCATAATTTGAATCCACATACCCTTCCAACTTTGTTTCTGTCTTCTCAAAAGATAAGACGTTGTCCTTCGTACTATCTCACTGCTACCCAATATTGCTTGCTGAGGTATTTGCTCACAACACCGATAGCCCGTGAAATAACTGGTCTAATACAGATCATGGCACGCACTGCCAACCGCATTCGAATAAGGCTCATGAGACATATACTGCTTTTCTTCATTTGTTTTAGGACATGTTCTGAGGAAAACTTTAAATTGAGCTTCATAGGAACGCTCATCGTCTTTATCTGGTCCATTACATT
>JAJHSJ010000008.1:66381672-66506133 GCA_021015155.1 Magnolia officinalis | reverse complement strand
TTCTCGACATATCGATAAATAGAGATAAGGAGAGGAGCAGGTTATTGTTATCTCTGACAGAGTACGTTGAGAAGGTATTGGTGAACTTTGGGATGGATAAGGCTAAACCAGTTAGCACACCCCATACTACTTACTTTAGGCTTTATTCGAAGCAATATCCTATTACCGATGAAGAAAAACATATTATATCTCATGCGCCCTATTCAAGCGCGGTTGGCAGTTTGATGTATGCCATGGTCTCTATGAGACCAGATATTTTACATGCAATGGGTGATGTGAGCAGATACATGTCAAACCCCAACAAACAACATTGTAAGGCAGTGAAATGGATACTTCATTATCTATGAGGTATAACAGAATACGTCTTAATATTTTAGAAATCAAAGGAAAAATTAGTAGGCTACTTAGATTCATATTACACAGAAAATGTGTAAAACAGAAGGTCAACTTTCGGTTACTCATCTGCACTAGCAAGCAGAGCGATCAACTAGATGTTGAAGCTTCAATCGATAGTTGGATTTTTTGCAACCAAAGCTGAGTATATGGTGGTGACCAAAGCTTTCAAGGAAGGTATTTGGTTAAGAGAAATGATGAATGAACCCGGGCTTCAACAGGAGGTTGTGCCAATTAATTGTGATAGCGAAAGCGCAATCAATTTGGTGAAGAACTCGGTTTACCATTCTTGTACTAAACATATTGATATTCAACATCATTTTACCCAATAGGTGCTTGAGGAAGGCGATATCACTCTTGAGAAGATTCATACGAGCGTGAATTAGGTGGATATGCTTACAAAGGTAGTTCCCATAAAGAAGTTCTAATTATGTTTGAATTCTTTTTGTCTGGCAAAGGTTTTTTTGAAGATGGAGTGTGCACAAAAAGCGACAATGGTAGAACTATGATGGAAACTATTAGAGCTGAAGGATGGAGCTTAGAGTTGTGAATCATGATGATTGAAGCCATGGTGGACGTTGTTGTCAGATATCTTCAATATGTATGAAATATGGGTCCGTTAATGCTATAGATAGACCACTCAATCCCATCGAGAAATTTTTTTTCCTTATACTCATTGGATAGTTTTTGGGGTATTCTTTGATCTTATCGAAGGTGGCTTCAATCCCATCAGCATGCCTTGAAGGTTGTCGATCCTATCAATATAATTGCATATTTTATTTCCTAATTTGATTGTAGCACTATATAAGCGGGTGTAATCGGTATTAGGGCAAGCTAAGACGTTCTTATAGTGTTTTAGAGCAAACCTAAGGTTTTGTAAATGGATTTTGATTATTTTTCGGACCAGTATGTTCATCCATTGCTTGTAATTCATATTTCATAATGGATTCGTTGTCACTTTGTGTCGTGGTTTCTTTTCAAAAGAATTTTCTGCGTAAAGTTGTGTGTTTTATGTGGTATTTGTTTGTGTTTATATCTCTCTTATTTGATTCAAATTCAATTTTTACTTATGTAATTTCCAACAAATATGTTTTGTCGCTCACGGGCTTGTAGTTTTTCTTCTATCAATAAGTCATTGGCTTTAAATTTGGGACTGCCCATCTAGTGGACTCGACTATGCAGGCGAACATTCCCGTCCACATCCCCATTCGGAGGACATTCGTAAAATGGTAGGCGATCCCATTATGAACACCTGGAAAGTTTGTGTTGTACTTGACACTTGCCTCTGTGCACCTCCGAATTGAAAGGATTTTAAATTTGAGCGGAAAACAAATTCTCCAGAAAGAGCTCTTTTGAACTCTGCTTTCAAACCCCTCAAATTTTGTATGATAACCCGTCAATAGCAGGGGCTGCAATTCAGATAGTGATATATATATATATATATATATATATATATATATATATATATATAATATATATAATATATATATATATATATATATATTTGAGTTAATTATACAATATGTATAATTTCTTAGTGCCTGCAGTGTATCAACCATCACACAACTAGATTATGAAATATCACCTTGTTCAAAATAGTGAAAACACTGGCCAAGTTCAACCCCTACAGTAATTGTTGTTGTAAACAGCAAACCCAACCCAAACAGACGTTTCCAGCAACAGTCGGTGACCATTGAACTCCCCATGCATAACAGTTGAAGCTCTAAAGGAACTGTTTTGGAAGATGAATGGCCAATGTAAGTTTCTAGGAATATTAAATAATGGAAGAGTCTAGTGAGGGTATTGTAGTCATTTCACAGTTGGTACAAAAGCCTATAAAAGGTACATTGTATATCCGATTACAGCAACAGTGCAGCAAGTGAAAAGCAAGTAAAAAAAATAATTAAATAAAAAAGGTGTTTATTTTTATATCTTTGTGGTGTGTACGGTTCTGAGGCTTTGTAAAGCCAACAAAGTGGTATCAGAGCAAGACGATCCAGTGGGACCGGGTATAGTTTGATGGTTAATTCAGATCGTGTGATCAAGGTGTTGCCACTGCTACGTAAGAAAAAAAAAAAGAAGGCGCTATTGATCCGTGGTGTGAAGAAGTGATGGCGTCCTCGATCCAGCTGCAGATTCCAAAGTTATCTAAGGATAACTATGAAAATTGGTGTATCTAGATGAAGGTTTTGTTTAGATCTCAGATCTATGGAATATCGTTAGTGATGGGTATGTAGAACCCACAACGGAGAACGAAGCCTCCTTTCTGTTGAACAAAAGACGACTCTCAAAGTTCAAAGGAAAAAATGACAAGAAGACTTTATTTTTATATTTCAAGGGTTGGATGACTCCACCTTTGAACGAATCGCCGAAGCTACAACATGTAAGCAAGCATGGGAGAGTCTCAGCACCATATTCAAGGGTGTTGATCGTGTCAGGAGGGTTCGACTCTAGACCCTTAAAGCCGAGTTCGAAGCTGCACATATGAAGGAAGGTGAGTCCATTTCGGACTATTTTTCAAAATTGCTAGTGATAGTTAACAATTTAAAAAGAAATGCAAAAAGTTTGAAGATATTTGGGTCGTAGAAAAAAATACTCCGATCTCTCACAACCAAATTCGAACATGTGGTTGTGGCCCTTAAAGAATCGAAGGACTTGGAAAACTTGTCTGTCGAAGAGCTGATGGGATCGTTCCAAGTGCATGAGCAACGAATGCAGAAAAATAACGCATCGACGTTGGAACATGCCTTAGAATCTAAGCTGACTCTAAATGACCAAAGTAGTGGTCATACAAATCACGGAGGTCGCGACACCAACACTAATGCAAGAGGAAGGGCACGTGGATATCATCTGAACCATCCATAGAATCAACAGAAATTTACCAATTTCCATAGAAGAGGGAAGATGGTAGTAGAGGTCGATCTGCACGCGGTCGCAGAAATATGAGAAATATTCAATGCCGGAATTGCAACAAATTCAGCCATTTGCCTCAGATTATTGGAGCAAGTCAGTGGATCAAGATGAACAACCCAACTATGCTGAAGCATCGAGTCATGATCAGGAAGACTCCACAGTGATCCTTGCACAAGAGAAATGATGTGATCGACCAGATGTATGGTATCTCGACACAGGTGCGAGCAATATCATCTGTGTGGGAACAAAAGCCTATTTGAAGAACTCACAGAAGGAGTTCATGGTGATGTGATATTCGGCGACTCGTCAAAGACACCAGTGAAAGGTAAAGGTAAAATCAAAATCTTCAGAAGAATGGTATTCCAAACTACATCTCCAAATGTGTACTACGTGCCCAACATGCAAAGTAATATACTAAGTCTCGGACAACTCCTCGAAAAAGAGTATGTTATACACATGGAGAATTCTTCTCTTTCTATAAGAGATATGCATGGACATTTGATTACGAAAGTCCAGATGGCAAGAATCGTATGTTTTCGCTCCATATAAACACAATGCTCGAGAAGTGTTTTATGGAAAAGCAAAGAATGATTCTTGGACATGGCGTCTTCGCTTTGGCCATCTAAATTTCAGTGGCCTAAAACTTCTGTCGTTATTAAGCATGGTGCATGACTTGTCTACCATTAAAGCTCCAGAACAAGCGTGTGAGGCGTGCAAATTGGGAAACAGCAAAGGAACTCCTTTCCGAGTGGAGTATCCTGAAGAGCAAGAGAATCGTTGCAGTTGGTTCACACTGACATCTGTGGACCATTGGAGCCAATCTCTCTTGGGGGTAATAAATACTTTATTACCTTCATTGACAATTTCAGTAGAAAATTGTGGATGTATGTAATTAAAGAAAAGTCTGCTGCTTTTACTATTTTTAAAATTTTTAAGGCTCTTGTTGAAAAAGAAAGTGGTCTTAAAATTAAAACCCTTAGATCTGACAGAGGTGGAGAGTACACCTCAAATGCCTTTCGAGAGTATTGCAGGGATCAAAAAATCAAGCAATAACACACTGCAGCCTACACGCCACAGCAGAATGGAATTGCAGAATGGAAAAACCGTACCATTCTTGACATGACAAGGACCATGATGAAGGAGAAAAGTCTACCGAAGAATTTCTGAGCAGAGGCAGTTGCAAATACTGCCTATCCGCTCAATAGGTGTCTGACCAAGAGTGTCAGATTCAAGACACTGCAGGAAGCATGGAGTGGATACAAGCCAAGCGTGGCGCACCTAAGGATCTTTGGGTGTGTCACCTACGCTCAAGTTCCAGAAGCAAGAAGAAAGAAGCTCGATGATCCTGGAGAAGAGCATCTTCATCGGCTACAGTGAAACATCGAAGGCATATAAGCTCTACAACCCACTAACTAATAAGGTGGTAGTGAGTCGAGATGTGGTGTTCTGCGAGGAAGAAGTCTGGAAGTGGAACCAGGAAGATTCGTCCAAACAAAATCAGGTCCAGACCGAAGAATATGAAGAAGAAGAGAGAGATGTGAATCAGGAGCAGACACCCACATCGCCCCCTTTCTAATCGCAGAAGTCCAGGAGAACGTTCCATCTCCCCTAGAAGTACTTTATCAAATCAAAATTTAGCCAGCACGTCTTCATCCAGTTCTTCCTTACCCTTGGCTCCTATCAAAATGAGGAGCCTTAATGATATATATGCCAAAATCGAAGAAGTAAATTCGTTCTGCTTGTATGCGAACCACGAGCCTCTTACATTTGAAGAGGCTGTAGAAGAAGAATGCTGGAGGACAACTATGGAAGAAGAGATCCAGGCCATTGAGAAGAACCATACATGGGATCTAACTTTACTTCTTCAAAGCCAAAGAGCTATTAGCGTCAAATGGGTCTACAAGATCAAGCGAAATGCTGATGGTGAGATCGATCGCTACAAGGGAAGGCTCGTAGCAAAGGGCTACAAACAGAAGTAAGTCTTCGCTCCTGTTGCTCGCCTTGACACTGTGAGGATGATTATCTCCCTTGCAGCCCATCACAGTTGGATGATCTACCAACTGGATGTGAAATCTGCATTCCTGAATGAAATTTTAGAAGAAGAGGTCTATGTTGACCAGCCTAAAGGTTTTGTTGTTCAAGGGGAGGAACATAAAGTGTATCGACTGAAGAAAGCCCTTTATGGGTTGAAGCAGACTCCTTGTGCTTGGAATGCACGTATTGTTCACTCCCCAAGTGCAGGGTTGTGATGTAGTAATAAACTCGGTAAGACCGAGGTGAATCCCAAGAGACTGGAACTTTTACATAATCTGAAGGTAACCAGAACTAAAACTAGAACAAGATGAATTTTAAATCAAGTGTAGATTGAAGGATATTGGTGAAATAATTAACTAAAAATTAAGAGAAATTCAGAGGAGGGACACTAGGGATTCAGAGGATCCACTTGTAGAGATCAAGGAGATCTTATGCCTGCTTTATGAATCATGGAAAATAACTGAACTGACGTTGATATAGTTTTCAAGAGATAAAAGGTATATGAATTAGAATGGATTCCATCACCAAACCATGCCCAAGAGACAAAGCAAACAACAGAATTAAACTAATTACCAACCAATCAACATGCTATGAGGGTTAGGAAAGGGTACTGTCATCCAACCATGCCCAGGAGACGATGGTAAACAACAGGGCTTCCTGACGTCATAAACATCAAAAGGAAAAGGAAAAGGAAATACTCAAAGCCATTACAGACCCATTGTAATTCCAGTCACAACAGACCATTAAAGATTAAAAATATTCCCATAATAATCAAACCAATATCAAATTCGTTTCATGAATTTAAATTAAAGGCAATGAATAGAATCCCCCATCTTACTACAAGCTTCACCTCTTAGCCCTAGCATGGATAGGCTATACATCTTTTAAAAAAATAATAAGGAAGAAAAAAAAACCAGTAAAAAGAAACTGACTGTTACTCTCTCTAAATGCCGATCCACGTCCAAGCCAAGTTGCTGCCTGCCCCCTCCCTGATCTCCTTCTCTCTATTATAAGCAGCAGGGACGGTCGAGTGCGGCACGCAGCCGGCCTTCTTACGCAAGTCTTCTTGCACTGAACCTTGGTGGCGCCAATTCTTGAGCTCAGACGAAAGATCTACTTCGTCCATTGAATGCGTCTTGAAATTATATTGAAGGAGGGGTGGTTTTGAATTGCTGCTGACGTGGCCTTCCTACCGATTCAGTTCACCATCCATCTTCCGTTTAGACAATAAAAACCCGATCTTCGCTGTCAATTGAAAAAAATTCTACCTAAGCAGTGGTAATAGGGGCCATGGGCTTTTGATGGATGGACCAGATCAAACCGATGATGCCCGATGGGGGCTCGCAAAGATATGCCGCAAGCTCTGTTTGAGAACAGAGCCGACGCAAAGTCCCTGACGGTTTACACTAACTCACCTATTGAAGTCAGGTGAACGATCCACTCCGTCCATTAGTTTTAGGACAAAATATTACCTGGGAAGATGCATTTTTGGAGCGAAATAGGTGTGGCCTACTTGATCTTTTGTTCCGCCGTCCATCTTTGTCACGCCCCAAACTCGGAAACCTGGCTCCCAAAATTCCCAATCGCCGAATCGGGGGCCGACAGCCTCCGTAGAACCCCATTCTCGGCTCCTAGCGCCCATACGCCAGGTTCCGATCCTGGGATGCTACGAGGATAATTTTTCAACATCATCAGTTTAATTTGTAACAAGCATAACCAAAGGCATAACCCACAAACAACAACTAAAAACTCCATCACATTTCCACTATGATCAAAAACTTTATAAGTACAATGAGCATAAAGGAAAATACAATGAGAATGGACAAAAAGCTATAAAAGATCTGCTCTGCGCTCCTGCCTCAGCGCTGCTACGGCCTCGCGTCACCTGCACACAACGGTCGTGCATAAGCTTATAGAAAGCTTAGAGGGTGGTGAAAGTGTGTGCGCAAGGTAGTAATACAGATATACAGTATCAGAGTGATGCGGAACATGCTGGTGAATCCATGAATACCATTAGCCATACCGAGGCTATGCGATGCAAGGCATGAATGATGTCGGCTGTACCAAGGCTATGCGATGCAAGATGCAAGTCGAACATACAATTCCTCATTTAAGTCCACATATCAGTACGGATCAAAATCTGGGATATCATCGGGGTCTAGTACACTCTAAACCAGATTATTGCCCTATCGTGCGCAATAAGGTAAGTGGAAGAGACCTCACTACCCTCCTGCCAATATCGGGCACGACTCGTCGATAGGGGACCCATTCCTCGAGCTGGTCAGACTCAGCCCAGCATTTGCCCCCTCCTCTCGGGCGGGTAAGGCCGTACTCCCTTCTAACTGACCACGACACAATGGAAAGCGCAGCCTCCTGGTAATCGGCCATCGGCGCTTATGAACCCACTCGGTCTAAACGTTGGAGCAACCTCTTGGTACCATAAGGGTTTAGGGACTTTCACCCAGGGATATCTATATACACCCATGTAAAAAAGAGATTTATAGTATCCAATCCTGCCAACCACGATATGCCTGTGGAGGCTACGACCCTGATGTCACTAAGGCGTACAGTAACCATATCACACAATGCGAATGCATGAATCACACTATCCAGTCATGCAGTAATCCTGCGCGTCTCGTGCGCTCATGTGGGGCAACACCGTCTAACCGGGAGCCCCTAAACAATCTGTCCGAAGGCATATGCTATGATCAGTCACTTCTCATACCAAGCATACATATGATGCGTATGATCATGAATCATGGGACTGTACTAAACATGTTATATGGGATAGATGTTGTTCATAAGGAGATGGGCCTAGACGGCCTACAAATATGGGCTTAACAATGGGCCCTAGGGAGAATCAGAATACGGACATTTAACCAACATTATTTTACAATGTGGACGTCAAACCAACATTGCTCCCAAGGCATTGCCCGTCGTAAACATCATTACATAAATCATGTTGGGATCACACATTGCAATGGACCTTAGGTACATCCCATTGGGCCTTAAATACATCAAATGGGCCATATCACATGGGCCTTACATTCATCAAATGGGTCGCATTAATGAGCCTCACCAACGGGCCTTAAGTACATTGCAATGGGCCATAACCCATGGGCCTTAAAATGCATTAAAATGGGCCTCGCAACATGGGCCTTATATATATCAAAGTGGGCCTCAACCACGGCTACAAATGCATCGAATGGGCCTCATAATACGGGCCCTACATCCACATCAAAGTGGGCCCCAATGATCTACCACAATTACATTGAGATGGACCTCAAAACATGCCAAGGTGGGGTCCACTTGGACTTTAGATCTGTTTCATTTTTTTAACTCATGCCATAAAATGGCCCTTCAAAATGGATAAACGGATTGGATGCAACATATACATCATGGTGGGGGTCCACATGAGGGTCCACCATAAAGTATATTACCTAATATAACCTAATATATTTGTATATATATACAATAATTATATATATATATATATATATATATATTATATATTATATATATATACACACACACACACCACACACACACCCATATGCACCCATGCACACACCCACACGCACACAGGTGCATGCACCCATGCACACACACACGTCCACACACCCACACGCACACATGTGCATGCACCCACGCACACACCCACCGTCACACACGCATGCACACACGCACGCACACCCAGGGATAAAACACACGAATCATGTGGGCTCCACGTGGAGCCCACCGTAATGTTTACATGCCATCCGACCCATTGAAAAGGTCATATGGACCTCCATGAGGGGAAAAACACAAATTTCATCTTGATCCAAAACTTCTGTGGCCCACAGGAGGGTTTCAATGGCAGATGTTCAACCCCACTGTTCTCTGCAGTGTAGGTCACCTGAGTGTTGGATGCGGTCCATTTTTTGAGGGGACCCACCTGAGGAGGTGGCCCACCCAATGAACGGGATGGATGACACATATACATCATGGTGGGGCCCATGGCAGGAGCCGTGGGTGCTGTTGTCCGCCCGCTATCCGCCCAGCGCAGGCAGCGCCTGCCCTCTCTGACAACGGCAGCGCTCAGCCGCTGCTGCTGCTTTTCTTTTTTTTTTTCCTGTAAAAAATAGTATGTGGGGCCCTCTACCGGAGAATCCACTCCGTCCAATGCGTTCAGGAGCTCGAAATACACAAAACGAGTCCAATAACGGTATTTTTGGCGTGTAGAAAACAAAAAGAAAAGCTTGAATAGCCTGGAACAGTAGGAAATACAGTTTCCTAGGGTATGGTCCGCCTGATCATCAGATTGACCTCATTTTTCGGCTCAACGCCTAAAATGAGGTAAGGATTGGGGTGGACGGCATGGATCTGACCCTTACATCAGGGTGGGGCCTACATAGGCAGCCCTTCCTAAAACCAATTTTTATTATTATTATTTTATATTATTATTATTATTATTATTATTATTATTATTATTATTATTATTATTATTATTATATATTATTTCTTTTTTTTCTCTGATGCCGTAACACACCCACTGTCAGTTCGCACTTCAGTGTTGGTGACGTCCAGCGTCCCTGGACGCTGGACGGTCGATCACACCCGTATTTAAGGTGGGCCCCACCCTCAGACATGCAATCAGGGTGGGCCACTAAATGGTTGGATGGCGTGGGTAATTCATACATTAAGATGGGGTTCACCCGGGTAGGCCACATGGCCACTTCATCATACCACAAATGTGAAAGAGAGAGAGAGGGAGAAAGAGAGAGACACCGGCAATATCGGAGGGGCCCCGTCACTATGGGCCCCTCTTGATCATAAGCATACATCATGGTGGGTCTCACTACAAGTGGACCCTTAAATCAACAAATGATAAAATAAGTGGAGATCCGAGATCACCCACCAATATGGACGGTCTAGATGACCTATCTAAAGCAAGGAAAATCAACATCATGATGGGGGCCATGGAGAATGGCCCCATCATGGAATGATCATGGTGATCAAAGCAGGCCATCGGCCACATCTTAGGGTCCCAAGTGAGATCCAAACCATTGATCGGTTGGCCTGACTTGGCCCATCTTAAAAATATAAAAAACTACTCTTATCAAACACCCACCATCCGATCTTCTTGCTCCTATGGGTTCCTTAGCTCCTTAGCTTCAATTTCAAAGGAGGAGATGAGGAATGGATGGCTAGGATGGGAGATCTTGGGATGGAAAGGTGGGCCATACTTGGAGTTTGAAAGAGAGAGAGAAGCTCATACGTATGGGGGTTTGCTTGGAATGATATTTGGAAAAGAGAGAGAGAGATTTGTAAAGGGAGAGAGAGATGGGTGATGTTTGATGGAGTGATGGATGTGGTGGTGATGGGTGTGTAAGAGACTTTTTGACTTTGAAGGCATTTTGTGTAAGAAAGGTATGGGCTTGTAAGAACTTTTTGACTTTTGTGGTTGCTTGGAAATGGGTGAAAAGTGATGTGTACTTGACATGATGGGATTGATTGATGGGTGATTGATGGGACATCTCGTAAAGATTCTCTTGGGTTTTGCAAGGCTCGGCATTTTCCTCGCACCGAACGCTGGCCCACATCTCTTGGCTAGAGTGTCGCCTCGGCGCGCGAGTCGCGGCATCGGAACCGTGGCGACGGTGCGGTCGCAATGGTACAAGTCTCCGGTTGAGTCGAATCAGATTAACGACGTGTGAATCAAGGTCGCGCGCAACGCTGGTTAAGGGTCGAAGGTTGCCGGAATTCGACCGGAAAGACCGCGGGAACCTACGGAACGGTACGGTTTAAGATACGGGTCTTACATCTTTCTTTCAACGGTCAGGATGTTCCGAAAGCTTGCATGAGACTAGAAGATCACCTAGGTAAGGGTCATGGCCACCCCCTGAGGCACTTGGATGGTTAGGATTATTGAAAAGGATGACAAGTGGGGCCCACTGGTGAAAAACGGATGGACAGCGCTGGCTGCTGTCTCCATGAGGAAGAAGGCGCGGGTCAGCCCGGGTTTGACAGGGCTGACCGTTCGGTGTAGCACGGGCACGTGTACCTCATGTACACGCACTGTACATACGGAGTTCACTGTGATATTCGTGAGAAATCCGCTCCATCCATCCACTTTGTCATATCATTTTAAGCGTTGGGACCAAAAATGAAGCATATCTAGGTAGCAGGCGGGTCCCGAATCAAGATTTTGTGGGCTAATATGTTAGTTTAGCCACTTCCACAAGGATCCAGGAGCTGAAATTCGACGTGTACGGTTCATTTATGGTCCTCAAGTTCTGTATGAAGTTTCGAGCTAAATGGATGATGGGAACCTTGTGATCATGCATTCTTGCTGACTTTCATGCCACTTGAGCTTCAGTTTCTTGATTTCCTTAGATCTCGGGCGTTGATCTTGGTTCCCTGGGGTCCGTCCCTTACCTTGGTGACTTCAGACCATTAAGTCCGTACTTTTAGCACCCTCTTTTAGTCCAAGCTCGTAAAGTCACCTTACAACACAAGCACGATTAAATCGGGCTGTTAAACAATTTCATGGTCGTAAATCTATATAATAACTGGGGTCTAATATGCAATATTTGACCCTCAACACAACCCCCAACCAGCATTTTGATAGTCCCGAGCAAAATATGTGAAAAAAATAAGTTGAGAATTACATGAGAATTTTTATGAACTCGAGTGATTTTGGAAAACAATCCAGATATTTAGAATTCAACAATTCATGAATGTTGGCCTTACTCTCTCCTAGACTCAAAACACACGGTAAACTTCATAATCAAGTTCAAAGTATTAGTCCCTCAATTAGAATAATCCTAAACATTGAGTTCCACAGGTGTAAAGTGTAATCCCAA
Organism: Magnolia officinalis; assembly: GCA_021015155.1. NCBI lineage: Eukaryota > Viridiplantae > Streptophyta > Magnoliopsida > Magnoliales > Magnoliaceae > Magnolia > Magnolia officinalis. The sequence goes on along the minus strand of JAJHSJ010000008.1, from coordinate 66,493,948 downwards.
CTTTCAACATTAATATTCAATTCTTTTATTTTAGGATATCGTTGGTAACCAACAAGAGAATTCATGATAACCAAAGCTTGCCTCAAAGATCATCTTTTCATTCCTTTAGCTTTTGAAATTTATTTATTTATTTTTTTCTTTTTTTAAGTAACACCAAGAAGGGAATCAAGTCCTCACCTATAGGGAGCAAACCTATGGTGAAAACTGTATACCCAAATCTTTTTACATATTATCCATGGGGAATGAAGTCCACACTTATAGGGAGCAAACCTATAGTGAAGATTCTTTGCCTAACCTTTTTCAACGGTATCTTTTCCTTTTAATTGATCATGACGAGCAATTGTTCAAGTAAGTTCCTTCCATGCTTACTGATCACCAAATTAACCCTTCAGTTTCAAACTGAAATCTTAATGTGTAAGTGAGATGTGACATGTGAAATCATGACTCAATCAATGTTTACAACTTCTAATCATGGATTAATAATTCAAACTTAACTGTGAAATCTAACGAGCAACTGAATCCAAGAGTAGTAAATCACCAACATTCCATATCCTATAATTCTAAATCAAAGATGGTCGTCAAATCACTTTGAATTCACCAGAAAGTCCAGAAAATTTTTTAAAACTTTTCACAATTTTTGCTTAAGATGAAGAAAACACTGATTAGGTAACCTAATCTCCCACCCCCAACCTAAAAGCTACATTGTCCTCAATGTAAAAGATATGAGCATGGAATGCGCATGGGACAACAAAAGTAAATGTGAAGTGATGGGAAGATAGTACTTGGATGATGAATTGTGAGGGACTTTCCAAGAGATCGCGGTATGGAATCCAATCAGCACGAGAGAGAAAGCAACACTAAACTAACAAAGAATACCATCCTATCAATACCACTTTCGCAGGTGCTCTCGATTGCATTTAGCACATGCAACAAGCCTTTAAACCCCTAGGTTGCCCCTAGTGGACGAGTTGTAGTCTCGTGAGGGTTTGCAGTAATGTTACCCACAAACATTGGAATAGGAAAATGGAATGAAAAGCTGGGCTGCCTCCCAGGAGCGCTAAGTTTACCGTCTTCAGCCAGACAAGTAAAGCAACTACCCTAATCCTATGAAAGTGATAAACCTACCTATACCTCCATCAGACTAGGAGATCAATCCAGGTAAACAGGATCAGTCAGAGGCATGGACATGTCCTCTGAATCAAATTTCTCGACAAATGGTTTTAATCGATGTCCATTTACTTTAAACTCCTTGCCATTGTCAGGATTTCTTATTTCAATGGCCCCATGAGGATAAGCAATAACAATAATGTAAGGGCCGGTCTAACGAGATCGAAGCTTACCCGGAAAGAGATGTAATCGAGAATTATACAGAAGGACTTTCTGACCTGGCCTGAATGATTTTCGTAGAATATGTTGGTCATGAAACGCCTTCATCCTGTCCTTGTAAATTCTCAAGTTCTCATACGCGTCGTTCTGAATTTCTTCAAGTTCATTTAATTGAAGTTTGCGTAGCGAGCCAGTGTTGTTCAGATTAAAATTCAGATTTTTGATCGCCCAATAAGCTCTATGTTCCAACTCCACAGGCAAGTGGCAAGCCTTCCCATAGATGAGTCTAAAGGGAGACATTCCAATAGGGGTTTTAAAAGCAGTACGGTAAGCTCATAAGGCATCGGTCAATCAGATTGACCAATCCTTACAATTAGGGTTAACCATTTTCTCCAAAATATGTTTGATTTCCCTATTAGAAATCTCAACTTGCCCACTTGTCTGTGGGTGGTATGGGATGCTCACCTTATGAGAGATACCGTATTTCTTCATTAAATTCTCGAATAACCTATTACAAAAGTGTGAGCCCCCATCACTAATGATGGCTCGAGGCGTTCTGAACCGCGACAGGATGTTCTCTTTTAAAAATTTAATGACCGTGCGATAGTTATTGTTGCGGCACAGGATTGCTTCGACCCATTTAGTGACATAATTTACGATGAGCAAAATATACAAATTTCCAAAGGATTGGGGGAAAGGTCCCATGAAATTAATGCCCCAGCAATTAAATGCTTCTATGATAAGGATGGGATTCAAGGGCATCATATTTCGACGGGACAATGCTCCCAATTTTTGACAACGCTCACAAGCTTTGCAAAACTCATGAGTGTCCCTGAATATAGTGGGCCAATAAAAGCCACACTGCAGAATTTTGGCCGTGGTCTTTTTAGCAGAAAAGTGACCACCACAGGCCTGTGAGTGACAAAAGGAGATGACACTCTGATGCTCATCATCTGACACACATCTCCTTAAGATTTAGTCTGGGTAATATTTAAACAGATATGGATCGTCCCAGAAAAATTTGTGTACCTTATTAAAGAATTTCTTCTTATCTTGTGCGGTCCAATGTGTCGGTATGGAACCTGCAGCAAGATAATTAGCAATATCAGCGAACCAAGGTGAATGGGAGACTCTGAACAGTTGTTCATCAAGGAACATGTCGTTGATATGGGTCGCCTCAAGGGAATCAGAGTATTAAGGCGAGAAAGGTGATTGGCCACTACGTTCTCTACTCCCTTTTTATCTTTTATTTCCAAATCAAATTCTTGGAGTAGAAGGATCCATCGTATCAGGCAGGGCTTAGAATCATTCTTAGAAAGAAGATATTTAAGTGCCGCATGATCTGTATAGATAATGATCTTGGATCCGATCAGATAGGACCTAAATTTGTCCAAGGCGAACACTACGGCTAAGAGTTCCTTTTCCGTAGTCGAGTAGTTCACTTGGGCAGGATTTAAAGTCCTACTCGCGTAATGGATTATGCAGGGCCTCTTATCTTTTCTCTAGCCTAGAACCGCTCCAAGAGCATAATCAGAAGCGTCGCACATAAGCTCAAAAGGAAGGCTCCAGTCGGGTGACTGCATGATGGGTGCAGTGGTTAACGTGCTTTTAAGCTTGGTGAAAGTTTCCTGGCATTGCTCAGTCCACTCGTATGAAGCATCCTTTTGAAGAAGATTACATAAAGGATGAGAGAGGAGACTAAAGTCCTTTATGAATCGCCTGTAAAATCCTGCGTGTCCTAAGAAGGATCGCACGTCCCTAATGTTCTTGGGTAGAGGTAGGTTAGAGATAAGATTGATTTTTGCCTTATCTACCTCAATTCCCTTAGATGAGATGATATGTCAAAGGACAATCCCCTTATGAACCATGAAATGACACTTCTCCCAATTAAGTACCAGATTATTTTCTTCACATCTTTTCAGCACACATTTGAGATTCTCTAAGCACTCGCTGAAAGATGAACCGAAAACAGAGAAATCGTCCATAAAGACCTCTAGATATTTCTCCACCATGTCAGAAAAGATACTTAACATACATCGCTGAAAGGTGGCAGGGGCATTACATAACCCGAATGGCATCCTTCTGTAAGCAAAGGTGTCATAGGGGCAAGTAAATGTGGTCTTTTCCTGGTCCTCAGGGGCAATTTCAATTTGGTTATATCCCGAATACCCGTCAAGGAAACTGTAATAGGAGTGACCGGCTAACCTTTCCAAGATCTGATCAATGAATGGTAAAGGAAAGTGATCTTTTCTCGTGACAGTATTTAACTTCCTGTAGTCAATGCACATTCTCCAACCAGTAGTGACTCTAGTTGGCACGAGTTCATTATTAGCATTGGCTACGATGGTGATTCCGGACTTCTTAGGAACCACCTGAGTTGGACTCACCCATTGACTATCAGATATAGGGTATATGATACCCACATCCAATAGTTTGAGAACCTTGGCCTTAACCACTTCCTTCATGTTTGGATTTAGTCTACGTTCTGGTTGCCGAGCGGTCTTCGCATTATCCTCAAGATATATGCGATAAGTACAAATCGAGGGGTCGATTCTCTTGAGGTCTGCGATCGTCCATCCTAGGGCTCCTTTATGCTCAACGAGAGTAGATATGAGTATACTCTCCTGTTCTTTCTCCAGGTGGCCAGAGATCACCACCGGGTATGTCTCATCTTGACCTAAATAGGCATATTTCAAATCAGAGGGCAAAGGTTTTAGGTCAAGCTTCGGTGACTTGAACTTAGACGGTAGAGGCACTACATCAGTTTGTGGCAATTCTTCAAATTATGGCCTCCACCGGTTAACTTCAAGTACCGGTGCAATATCTAGCAAGGCACACATCTTCCTAATCATATCATCATCAAACTCATAGGAGTGGGCCAGGCACGTCTCTAGAAGGTCAGAGGATAAGGTCAGAGGTGTCGTATCTTCCACGAAAGAGTCAATCATGTTAATGTCGTGGACATCGTCATTATCCTCTGAGTTGCTGCCGGTATTGAAAAAGATGTTTGATTCCAATGTCAAATTTCCAAAAGACATAGTCATGACACCATTCTTGCAATTGATAATTGTATTTGACGTGGCAATGAATGGGCGACCAAGAATGATGGGAATCTGAGTGCTCATGTTATTGATGAGTTCGGTGTCCAGGATGATAAAATCTACAGGATAGTAAAATCTATCGACTTGGACTAACACATCCTCAATAATCCCTCTTGGTACACGAACAGAGCGATCGACAAGTTGTAGTGTGGTTAGGGTGGGTTTTAACTCACCCAAGTGATGAGGGTCGAATATTGCATATCAGACCCCAGTTATTACATGATTTTATGTAAATCATAATGCCTAATGTCATAATTTAATTGTGTTTTGTCGCAGGATGAAATAAAAAGCGTGGACTTAAAAAGAGTATCAAAAGCGTGGATTTGACACCCCAAAGTCATTAGAGCATCTGACGGACTCCAGAGGACTGAGATCAATGAATTATACACCAGGGATCCGAGGAAATCAAGTCGTTCATGTTAAAGAGGCCCGAAATTGGTCCAGAATGCAAGATCACATGGTTCCTGCCATCCGATCAGTTCGAAACTTCATACATGTGATGGGGACCATAAATTAACCGTACATATGAAATTTCATCCATTGGATCACTATGAAAGTTCTCCAACGGTCAGATCAGCCCCTTAATTCATTAAGTGGGGCCCACCTGGCATCTGGATTTACCTCAAATTTGGTCCTAATTCATTATAAGCCAAGATAAAACAGATGGTCGGATTAGATTTCTGAAGAACATCGCAGTGGGCCTTGTATGTGTGGCGTGTGCATGGAGCGCATGTGTAGCCGCGCCACACCGGACCAAAGGATCCATTCAAAGTCAGTTTGACCGACTATCTCCAACAAAAAAAATGGGGACTCCTTAACAGCGTTAACGCTCTCCGACCGCCAATTGCAGTTGTGGGTCCCACCCATTGTCCAAATGGAAAATCTAAGCCGTTCATCATATCCACATGAAGACTATTCTCATTGCCTAGGTGGAAGATTTGCGAATTCTCATCAGGAATGAAATCCAACCATTCAACAGCAGAACAGACGGTGAAGCGAGATATTCTGTGGCCCAGACCAAAACGGAGAAAATTTATGTATTTTCGACCGAAATTTTGAGATGAATTCGGTGAACGGATTAGATCTGTCAATGCAAAATCAAAATGGGCCACACCATTGTCACAGCGGAAGAGATCCGCGTCCTCGTCTCCGCTGCCGCGTAACGGACGTTGTCTGTTTTTGCGGACGTTAGTGGGCCCCGTCCATGGTCTTTCTGGACGATCCAAACCGTTCATCTTGTAGAGGACCGCGAATACTACAAAAACATGTTGATACTCTGCAACCATGCGTGCACATGTGTGTAATACAGAGGCCACAAATGGACTGCGTCCGTTATGCGGCAGCGGAGACGAAGACGCGGATCAGTGGGCCCCGTCCATGGTCTTTCCGGACGATCCAAACCGTTCATCTTGTAGAGGGCCGCGAATACTACAAAACATGTTACTACTCTACAACCATGCGTGCACATGTGTGTAATACAGAGGCCACAAACGGACTGCTCCGCAATGTTCAAAACTGATCTCTTCGTGATTTCTTCTCTGGGCCGCGTCAATGGACATTCAAAACCACCCATTCTTGACTGAAATTTCGTTCTGAATCCAATGGATGGGGTGGATTTTCCAGAAAATACTTCTGTGGGGCCCACCGATCATGGCTGCGAAAAATTGCAATCCATGTCCTGCTACGATTCTGTCACCAACTCCAGCCCTCCAGCAGTTATAAAAGAGGAGTTTTAGACGTGGGAAAGGCATTCAGAAACAGGAAATTCCAGATCCGGAGCAAAGAAGAGAAGAAAGGAGAGAGGGAGAGAGAGAGAGAGAGAGATCAATTGGTTTGTTGTTTACTTTTTATGAATTTTGTTTATCCATCTTTTTAATGGATTTTATGGGTCACTAATCTCTCAGCTAGGGCTGAGATGAAGCCCCTAATTTGAATACTCTTGTTATAATTTGATTTTACTTTGATTGGATTGGTGTGTTTCTTTCTCTAAGTGGGCTTGATTGGTTTAAATTCTATACTTCTCCATCTATGAACTCGACCAAAGTATATAGATGGATGTTGTTTGGATGCTTATTCTAGGTGCTTGTGTCTGATCATGAACAAGTTTCCTATAGAGGAAGAAACAAGGTGCTTTAATGAATTATACATTCCATGTGCCCGACTAAGGACGTGGGATATGTTATTCATGGCATTGCTTAAAAGAATTAGACATTCTGTATGCCCGAGTAAGGACACAGATTGTGCTTTCTCTATACAAGTGGTATCAATCTAGATTAAGGTGAATCAACAGACAAAACAAGGGTTAGGATAATTAGGGGTGGATTCGAAAGTCCTAGTGCTCTTTCTCTGATTGAATTTTCTTCCCTGTTCTTAATTGTTTTTTTTTAGAATTGTGCTTAATAATTCGCTCCATTATTTGTTGGATTAGTTAAGGAGAATCATAGATTTGAATTGTGACGACCAATCCTCGTGGGATTCGACCTCGATCTTACCAAGTTTATTACTACATCACAACCCTATACTTGGGGAGTGAAAAAGTTTTTGGCGCCGTTGCCGGGGACTGTTTCGGTACAATTGGATTTAGGATTCTCTCTTATCATAATTCCTAGTCTTAGGATTTTACTAAACTTTAGGATTACATTTTTATTTGATTTTAGAAACTAACCTATTTCCTATTTTGTAGAGTTCTGACATAACCTTCTAAATTGGAATTAAGGAAGGAAGCTACTAAGTGAAGGAGGAACTTCTTAAATCTTCTGACATCAATCATCTCCTTTTTCAGGTTCTTTCTTCCCATTCTTATTTACATAGTTTTAACTTGTTTTAGAATATCATAGTTTCTAGTTCTAGTTTTCTTTCTCTTAGGTTGTTACTTAGTTTATGCTAGGACGTAGATCTCTAGATATAGAATTAGCATCTTGTAATCCTGAAATAGAAAGAACATTCCATAGAAGATTGAGAGACATCCCAGTTGAAATGGCGAACGAGAATGAAGTTAAAGCGCTTAGGGATTATTCAGCCCCTGTCCAGTTTAATGCACCTTCATGCATAGTGTTGCCAGCCACAACGGCAGCACACTTTGAACTTAAACCTAGGGTCATACAATTGTTGCCCTCTTTCTACGGTTTAGACAAGGAGGACCCATATCATCATGTGAAAGAATTCCTAGGAATTTGCTCTACCTTTCGGTTCCAAAACTTCTCAGATGAATCAATCCGTTTGCGCCTTTTTCCTTTTTCTTTGAAGGATAAGGCAAAAGCATGGTTGAATTCTCTAGAAGTTGGGTCTATCACTACATGGGACCAACTGTCTAGGAAGTTCTTAAACAAGTTCTTCCCTGTTCACAAAACTAATGCCTTCCGTAGAGAAATCACTAACTTCATACAAAAAGAGGGCGAGCACTTTCATGAATGTTGGGAAAGATGGAAGGACTTGCTTCTTAAATGTCCACACCACGGTTTTGAGAAGTGGCAACAAGTGCAATACTTTTATGACGGTTTGACACCCCAAAATCATCGCATGGTTGACGTCACTAGTGGAGGGTCCTTCATGACCAAAAGCGATATCGAAGCGTGGAAATTCTTTGAAACCTTGTGTGAAAACTCCCAGCAATGGGACTATTCAGATAGAGGTGAAAGAAGTCCTCAACCACAAAAGAAAGGTGGTATATATGAGATAGAAGTCACGCCCGATCTCTATGCCAAGATTGATGGCCTGACAAAGAAGGTTGATGCTCTGATGTTGCATAATGGACCTCCACAAACAACTCAAGCCGAGGCTTGTGCCATATGTTCTAGTCCTGCCCATCCTACGCAATCTTACCCATCTGGTGCAGCATTTATAGAATTCCTCTCTGAACAAGTTCATGCTTTGAACACCTTTCAGAAACCTAGGAATGATCCTTACTCGAACACATACAACCCAGGGTGGGCTAGACATCCAAATTTCTCATGGGCGAAAGGACCGCAACAAGGAGGACCATCTGGAAATCCTCCTTTGCAACCTTACCATCAAGCTGACAATCAACAACCTCAGCAGTTTCCGCAGTATCAACAAGTTCCTTCACAATCACGGAAACCATATCTTGAAGACACTCTCAGTCTTTTTATGCAGAGTTCTCTCCAATTCCAAAAAGACACCCAACAAACCTTACTAGCCAACCAGCAAAGCTTACATGCAAATGCACAATCCATTGCTAAGCTGGAAGTACAATTGGGTCAACTAGCTACCGCATTGAATGAGAGAGAGAAGGGTAAGTTCCTTGGCCAACCTGTGGCTAATCCAAAGGGACAGTATGAGATTGGCTCCAATTCCAACCAAGGGCAATATCACGAGCAAGCCAAATCAATCACTATCCTTAGGTCAGGCAAACAGATTGACAACAGAATAGAGATGCCTAGGGATGAATCAAATTCCAAAACAGAAGATCAAGATGAAGCAGAGAGACACACCAATGCATCTAAAGTCCAAAAGCTCTCTGACTCTCCAAGAGACACTAATGTGCCACCATACGTGCCCAAAGCACCCTTTCCTCAGCGTCTGGCACCAAAGAAGAAAAGAAACAACTTTGATGAAATCCTAGACGTGTTTAAAAAGGTGCAAGTCAACATCCCGTTGCTTGACGTTATCAAACAAGTCCCTGCGTACGCTAAGTTTCTTAAAGACTTATGCACTCAAAAGCGTAAGCAGAATGTTCATAAGAAAGTCTTCCTTGCAGAGCAACTTAGCCCCATGATTCAACATAACACCCCTCCTAAATTTAGGGATCCAGGAGCTCCCACCATTTCTTGCGTCATAGGAGATCATAAGATTGGGAAGGCATTACTTGATTTAGGGGTGAGCGTCAATTTGTTACCATATTCGGTTTATGAGCAGCTAGGACTTGGTGAGTTGAAACCGACTAAAATAACATTACAACTAGCTGATAGATCTGTCAAGGTGCCCCGGGGTGTTATTGAAGATGTGTTAATCCACGTTGATAAGTTTTATTTTCCAGTGGATTTCATAGTTATAGATACTCAGCCTGTCCAAAATTCTCATAGTCAAATCCTAGTCATCTTGGGTCATCCATTTTTGGCCACATCTAATGCTATTATAAATTGCAGGAATGGAGTTATGAAGTTGTCATTTGGTAACATGAATATTAAACTCAATGTTTTTAATGCAGGACAACAACCCGCAGATTTGGAAGACATATTCGAAGCAGACATGATCGATAGTCTAGTGCAGGACTCCTTCCTCAAATCTTTTGAAGATCCACTTGAGACCTGCTTAGCACAACATGGCATGGATTTTGACATGGATAGTCCCATTCACGAAGTCAATGCACTGCTCGACTCTACTCCTATATTGGAGACTGAAAAATGGAAAGCGAAAGTGGAACCCCTTCATCCCTTTGAGACTCTGCCTGACAGCACAGTTCCTAACTATGAGAAGGCTAAGAAGAGCAGGTTGCTTAATGTTCTTCGAACATATAAGGCAGCAATTGAACGGAAGATAGCAGAAATACAAGGAGTGTGCCCCACTGTATGTAAGGATCATGCTGCGGAAATGTCACGTAAAATGCAAAGGAAGCATGATCCTAACATGGAAGAAGTTATTCGAGCAGAAGTCCTTAAATTGTTTGATGATAGTGTCAATTACCTCATTTCAGATAGCATAGTTCATGGGAACTCACATCACTTGTCTGGGATTGGTTAACCACGGTGTTGAGGTAATTTCTTTGGCGGACCCTGGTTATAAAGATTACTTCATTCATGGTCCGTTCTTGTCTGGCTGAAGACGTTAAACTTAGCGCTCCTGGGAGGTAACCCAGCGTTTCATTTTATTTCCTTTTCCTAGTTAGTTAGTTCAATGTTTGTGGGTAACATTACTGCAAACCCTCATGAGACTACAACTCGTCCACTAGGGGTAACCTAGGGGTTTAAAGGCTTGTTGCATACGCTAAATGCAATCGAGAGCACCTGCGAAAGTGGTATAGGTAGGATCTTCTTTTGTTTTTCCTTTTGCTTCTGTTAATTTCTCTCTTGTGCTAACTCGCTCTTATATTGATAATTTTGGGAAAGCCTCCTGATTCTTCGTCCAGGTACCATCTTTCCATCACTCTTTTATTTTCGTTGTCCCACGTGCATCACATGCTTATTTCCTTTACATTGAGGACAATGTAGATTTTAGGTTGGGGGTGGGAGATTAGGTTACCTAATCAGTATTTTCTTGGTCTTGAGCAAAATTTGTGAAAATTTTTAAAATTTTTCTGGAATTTCTATTGAATTCAAAGTGATTTTTAAGGATAGTTGTGATTTTGAAATTACAAGATACAAAATGTGAGTAATTTATGACTCTTGGATTCAGTTGTCTGGTAGATTTCACACTTAAGTTTGAATTGTTAATCCATGATTAGAATTGTAAACATTGATTGAGCCAGGATTGCACATATCATATCTCACTTACACATTCAGTTTTCAATTCGATATTAAATGGTAACTTGGTAATCACTAAGCATGAAAGGAACCAGCCTGAAAAACAAAATTTTTAGCATCAGTTTATAAAGAAGAATTAAAAGAATAAGTTGCATAATCGTCATCATAGGTTTGCTCCCTATAGATGAAGATTCGATTCCCCATAGTTGACATGAGAAAAGAGTTAGGCGACAAGTTTTCACCATAGGTTTGCTCCCTATAGGTGCGAATTTGATTCCCCTCCTTGGCAACACTGTTTATAAAGGAAATCAACGGCTGATAGAACAAAAGGATGATCTAAAATGCTAGTGTTGGTTCAGGTTTGGTTGTCACGAATTACTAATGATATCATGAAATTGATAATTGGATCTTTTAATGATTGTAAACCGAGATTACACTATACACTCATGGAACTCAATGTTTAAAATTGTTCTAATTAATGGATTAATATTTTGAACTTGATTATGAAGTTTACTGTAAGCTTGATTTCAGGAGAAAAATCTTCTCACCATTTATGAATTTTAGAATTTTCACATCCCAACTATCTGTTCACAAGTCACTTGAGTTTACAGGAATTGTCTTTTATTGCTGAAATTATTTTTCGCATGTTTTGCTCGGGACTAGCAAAATGCTGGTTGGGGGTTGTGATGAGGGTCGAATATTATATATCAGACCCCAGTTATTGCACGATTTTATGTAAATCATAACGCCTAATGTCGTAATTTAATTGTGTTTTGTCGCAGGATGAAATAAAAAGCGTGGACTTAAAAAGAGTATCAAAAGCGTGGATTTGACGCCCCAAAGTCATTAGAGCATCTGACGGACTCCAGAGGACTGAGATCAATGAATTTATACACCAGGGATCCGAGGAAATCAAGCCGTTCATGTTAAAGAGGCCCGAAATTGGTCCAGAATGCAAGATCACATGGTTCTCGCTATCCGATCAGTTCAAAACTTCATACATGTGATGGGGACCATAAATTAACCGTACATATGAAATTTCATCCATTGGATCACTATGAAAGTTCTCCAACGGTCAGATCAGCCCCTTAATTCATTAAGTGGGGCCCACCTGGCATCTGGATTTACCTCAAATTTGGTCCTAATTCATTATAAGCCAAGATAAAACAGATGGTCGGATTAGATTTCTGAAGAACATCGCAGTGGGCCTTGTATGTGTGGCGTGTGCATGGAGCGCATGTGTAGCCGCGCCACACCGGACCAAAGGATCCATTCAAAGTCAGTTTGACCGACTATCTCCAACAAAAAAACGGGGACTCCTTAACAGCGTTAACGCTCTCCGACCGCCAATTGCAGTTGTGGGTCCCACCCATTGTCCAAATGGAAAATCTAAGCCGTTCATCATATCCACATGAAGACTATTCTCATTGCCTAGGTGGAAGATTTGCGAATTCTCATCAGGAATGAAATCCAACCATTCAACAGCAGAACAGACGGTGAAGCGAGATATTCTGTGGCCCAGACCAAAACGGAGAAAATTTATGTATTTCCGACCGAAATTTCGAGATGAATTTGGTGAACGGATTAGATCTGTCAATGCAAAATCAAAATGGGCCACACCATTGTCACAGCGGAAGAGATCCGCATCCTTGTCTCCGCTGCCGCGTAACGGACCTCTGTTTTTGCGGACGTTAGTGGGCCCCGTCCATGGTCTTTCTGGACGATCCAAACCGTTCATCTTGTAGAGGGCCGCAAATACTACAAAAATATGTTGCTACTCTGCAACCATGCGTGCACATGTGTGTAATACAGAGGCCACAAACGGACTGCTCCGCAATGTTCAAAACTGATCTCTTCGTGATTTCTTCTTTGGGCCGCGTCAATGGACATTCAAAACCACCCATTCTTAACTGAAATTTCGTTCTGAATCCAATGGATGGGGTGGATTTTCCAGAAAATACTTCTGTGGGGCCCACCGATCATGGCTGCGAAAAATTGCAATCCATGTCCTGCTACGACTCTTCCACCGACTCCAGCCCTCCAGCAGTTATAAAAGAGGAGTTTTGGACGTGGGAAAGGCATTCAGAAACAGGGGATTCCAGATCCGGAGCAAAGAAGAGAAGAAAAGTGAGAGGGAGAGAGAGAGATCAATTGGTTTGTTGTTTACTTTTTATGAATTTTGTTTATCCATCTTTTTAATGGATTTTATGGGTCACTAATCTCTCAGCTAGGGCTGAGATGAAGCCCCTAATTTGAATACTCTTGTTATAATTTGATTTTACTTTGATTTGATTGGTGTGTTTCTTTCTCTAAGTGGGCTTGATTGGTTTAAATTCTATACTTCTCCATCTATGAAATCGACCAAAGTATATAGATGGATGTTGTTTGGATGCTTATTCTAGGTGCTTGTGTCTGATCATGAACAAGTTTCCTATAGAGGAAGAAACAGGGTGCTTTAATGAACTATACATTCCATGTGCCTGACTAAGGACATGGGATATGTTATTCATGGCATTGCTTAAAGGAATTAGACATTCTGTATGCCCGAGTAAGGACACAGATTGTGCTTTCTCTATACAAGTGGTATCAATCTAGATTAAGGTGAATCAACAGACAAAACAAGGGTTAGGATAATTAGGGGTGGATTCGAAAGTCCTAGTGCTCTTTCTCTGATTGAATTTTCTTCCCTGTTCTTAATTGTTTTTTTTAAGAATTGTGCTTAGTAATTCGCTCCATTATTTGTTGGATTAGTTAAGGAGAATCACAGATTTGAATTGTGACGACCAGTCCTCGTGGGAACGATCTCATAATACGTACCATATCTACATCTGATTCGTATACTTGCGAGTTTAAAAATCATTTAAATCATGTTGGTTTAAATAAAAACCAAGCCTAACTGTTTGTATACCGAGTAGGGAATCAGATTGACACTCGCTCCTAAGTCAAGAAGTGAGTGATCAATTCGATGGTTCCTGATTACACATGATATGGTTGGGCTACCGGGATCCTTGAATTTCTGTGGCACGTCTTGCTTCAGGATGGCACTCACTTTCTCAGTCAAGAAAATCTTCTTTTGAATACTCTACCGTCTTTTGATCGTACATAGGTCTTTCAGAAATTTTGCATATGAAGGAATCTGTTTTACGACATCAAGTAAAGGAATGTTGACTTTCACTTGTTTCAACACTTCTAGAATATCCTAAGAATTAGAAAGACGTTTTGGTGAAACCAACCGTTGGGGGAACGGAGCAACTGGCTTCTCTAGAAGTTCTGGTTCTAATTTTTGTGGGGCATCACTAGATCCATCATTATTGTCCTCTTCTGGTTCTTGAGGCTTTTCAGGCCTAACCGGAAGGGTTTTATCTATGATCTTCCCACTCCTAAGAGTGGTGATGGATTTAGCGTGCCCCATTTGATTTGAAGAGCTGGGATCACTTATCTCGTACTGCGGCTTAGGATTGGGGAGAGGTTGTGCAGGAAGCATCCCCTTTTCTATAACCGTCATAAGAGAATCTATCTTTTGCATAAAATGTGTAAATCCTCGCATCGCCTGAGCCAACTCTTGTATGGAATTTTGAACCGGTTCTTCTTGAGGTTTCCCCTGATTTGAATTTTGATTGAAAAAACCTTGGGGGGTAGCCGTTTGTCCATTTCTCCAACTAAAGTTTGGATGATTTTTCCAACCAGGATTATATGTATTGGAGTTAGGTCCAGTAAAAGGTCTTTGATAGTTGTTTACGGCATTGGCTTGTTCATTCAACACTCCTCGAAAGGCAGGTATTGTAGGACAGTTTTCAGTTGTGTGAATGTTGCAATCACAGACGCCCCAAACAATTTCATTGACCTTATCCTTCTTTCCTTCCATGGCCTCAAATTTTCTTATGAGATTAGTCACTTTATAATTGAGATCATCCTCTTCTTTCAGGAGATACAATCCACCTTTCTCCTTAGATTGAGTTGGCCTAGACGTGGTGTTTGATTTTGGGTAATAGTCCCACGATTGTGTTTTTTCAGCCAGACTATCAAGGTAATCCCATACCTCGTCAACATCTTTATTGATGAACTCTTCATTACACATCGTCTCGACCATTTGGCGCATAGAAGATGTCAGTCCATCATAGAAAAAATTTATAATGCGCCACGTTTCAAAGCCGTGTTATGGGCATGATCTGACCAAATCTTTGAACCTTTCCCAACATTGGAAGAATGTTTCATCTTCCTTTTGGGCAAAGTTCATGATTGCTTTCCTGAGGGTAATCGTTTTATGGTGTGGGAAAAATTTCTCTATGAATTCCCTCTGCATATCATTCCATGTGCCAATGGATCTAGGACGCAGTGAATGTAACCATGTCTTAGTCTTCTCTTTCAAGGGAAAATGATGAGGGTCGAATATTGCATATCAGACCCCAGTTATTACATGATTTTACCTATATAAAAATGCTTAATGGAGTATTTTAATTATATTTCTGTTGCAGGATGAAATCAGGAGCGTTGATGGAAAAAGGATATTAAAAGCAAGGAACGGACTCCAGAGGAGCAATATTGGAGGACGTTCACGCTAGAGTTCCGAGGAAATTAGGCCGTTTACGTTAAAGAGGCCCGAAAGTCAGCCAGAACGCAAGGTTGCAGAGTTCCCACCATCTGATTTGCCCCAAATTTCATACGTCGCCTGAGGAACACAAATAAACCGTACACGTCAAATTTCAGCTCCTGGATCCCTATAGAGTTGGGCCAACAGACAAATCAGCTCATAGATCAGTGAATTGGGGCCCACCTGTAATCTGAGCAGGCTTCAATTTTAGTCCTAACTGCTAAAATAATACGAGAGAAGATATGGAAGGAACGGATTTCTCACCAGCAGGGCAGTGGACTCTACCTTGTGTGGGGTGTGTATAGTATGCATGTGCACTAGCAGTACACCGAGCCGACGAGTTTTAAATAAAAACGGAATCCCGTTCCAGCGCTGCAGAAGGCTCAAACAGAGCCTGCGGTCGTCCTTTGTGGGCCACCACCACACTTCAAGGGTCTGATCGGAACCGTCCATCAGACTTAAAAGGGCCCACTTATCATGGCCTAGGTGTCGGAATTTCCGAGAAGAATCACGTATTCGATTTCAACCGTTCAAACGCCAGACGAACGGTCGGGTGAGAAAACTATGGGCCATCACTATTTTGATCCAAAATCGATCAAGTCTGAGTAGTTTTTCGAGGTTCATTCAATGGACGGAGCGGATTTATCAAACATCGAAGGAAGTGGACCCCACCGTCAGAACAGCGGAAGAGTTACACGGCCCTGTTACGCAGTCCGAGAAAATTGAACGTTGCGGATTGGTTGCGGCCCACCTTCACTGATCATTTCAATGATCTATACCGTCCATTGTGTAGGCAGTTGAAAATCGTCCGTAGGGACGTTTTCCCTTGGTAAAGATAACGCACCTGCGTGCGAAAATCGGGACCCAATGCAAGTCAGCTAGCATGCTGCATAACCGACTGCGTTATGTTATTTCGTGCGGAAGTTTTCCACTGCCAGTTGGCTGCGTAAAGGAATCCGCGAACGGAAGTGTTACAGGACTTTCCGAAACTGGCTCCTAGGCTTCTATAAGAGAGAGAGAACAGAAGAAAGAGGGGGTCATTCACGGATAGCTGGGAGCAGGAATCGAAAGCACGGAGGAGTGGGAGATAACAGATCCAGAGCTTGGAAAGAAAAGAGAAGAAAGAAAGAAAGAAAAGAAGCAGAGAGGAAGAAAGATAGGCCAGATGTTTCTATCACTTATGTTTTATTTTTCTTTCTTTCTAACCAATTTTATGGATTGCTAAATCCCTTGTCTAAGGCTGAGATGAAGCCCTTAATTTGATTGGCTCTTGTTAATATGTTGATTTTACTTTAATTAGATTGATTTGTTACTTTCCCTAGTGTGCTTGATTGTTTTAAATTATATACTTCTCCATCTATGAACTTTGATCAGAGTCTATGGATGGATGTGGTTTGGATGCTTATTCTAGGTGCTTGTATCTGATCATGAACAGGTTCCTGTAGAGGAAGAAACAGGGTGCTTTACTGAACTACATATTTCATATGCCCGATTTGGACATGGGATATGTTCTTCGTGGCATTGCTTAAAGGAATTAGACAATCTGTATGCCCGATTAAGGACACAGATTGTGCTTTCTCTAGATAAGTTAGATCAATCTAAATTAAGGTGAATCAACAGACAAAATAAAGGTTAGTACAATTAGGGGTGGATTCGAAAGTCCTAGTGCTCTTTTTCTGATTGAATTTTCTTCCTTATCCTCAATAGTTATTTTTCATAAATTTGTGTTAGTAATTTGATCCTTTATTTGTTGAATTAGTTAAGAAGAATTGTGAATTTGAATTGTGACGACCAGTCCTCGTGGGATTCGACCTCGATCTTACCGAGTTATTACTACATCACAACCCTATACTTGGGGAGTGAACAAGTTTTTGGCGCCGTTGCCGGGGACTGTTTCGGTCCAAATTGAATTTAGGATTCTCTCTTATCATAATTCATAGCTTAGGATTTTACTAACTTAGAGTTCTTTTCTTTAGAAATTAACCTGTTTCCTGTTTTATAGGGTCCTGAGATAAACTTCTAATTTGGTAATCCCTTTCTAAATTCTTTACTTTTTCTAATTTTATTTTAGAATTAGGTATTTTTTACTTTTTAGAATCTCTTTTGAATTTTAAAATTTTCTATTTTTTCAGATTTAGATTTTTCTCTTAAGTAACTTTCTATTTTCTAGTTTTAGAAATTTTTTTTTCCTTTTTAGAAACTTACTTAGCTATTTAGTTTTAGAAACTTTCTTTTTTAGAAATTAACCATTGCTTAGGATTTTTCTATCATTATTTTAGGAAACTTGATTTGTTTTTGTTCTATTTTCAGGAATTGAGGAAGAAAGCTACTAAGTGAGGAGGAGCTTCTTAAATCTTCTGACATCAATCATCTCCTTTTTCCGGGTTCTTTCTTCCCATTCTTACTTGCATAGTTTTAACTTGTTTTAGAATATCATAGTTTCTAGTTCTAGTTTTCTTTCTCTTAGGTTGTTACTTAGTTTATGCTAGGACGTAGATCTCTAGATATAGAACTAGCACCTTTTGATCCTGAAATAGAAAGAACTTTTCGTAGAAGAGTTAGAAACATCCTATTTGAAATGGCAGAAGAGAATGGAACTAAAACTCTTAGAGATTATTCAGCTCCTGTCCAATTCAATATGCCTTCATGCATAGTGTTGCCCACCACCACAGCAGCACACTTTGAACTCAAGACTGGGGTCATACAGTTGTTGCCTTCCTTTTATGGGTTAGACAAGGAGGACCCATATCATCATGTGAAAGAATTCCTAGACATTTGCTCCACCTTTAAGTTCCAAAACTTCTCAGACGATTTGATCCGCCTACGCCTGTTTCCTTTTTCTTTGAAGGATAAGGCGAAAGCATGGTTGAATTCTCTAGAAGTTGGGTCTATCACTACATGGGACCAATTGTCTAGGAAGTTCTTAAACAAGTTCTTCCCTGTTCACAAAACTAATGCTCTCCGTAGAGAAATCACTAATTTCACACAAAAAGAGGGAGAGCACTTTCATGAATGTTGGGAAAGATGAAAGGACTTGCTTCTTAAATGTCCACACCACGGTTTTGAGAAGTGGTAACAAGTGCAATACTTTTATGACGGTCTGACACCCCAGAACCGTTGCATGGTTGATGCCACCAGTAGAGGGTCCTTCATGACCAAAAGCGATACCGAAGCATGAAAATTCTTTGAAACCTTGTGTGAAAACTACCAGCAATGGGACTATTCAGATAGGGGTGAAAGAAATTCTCAACCACAAAAGAGAGGTGGCATATATGAGATAGGAGTCACGTCAGATCTCCATGCCAAGATTGATGGCTTGACAAAGAAAGTTGATGCTCTGATGTTGCATAATGGACCTCCACAAACAACTCAAGCCGAGGCTTGTGCCATATGTTCTAGTCCTACCCATCCTATGCAATCTTGCCCATCTGGTGCAGCATTTCTAGAATTCCTCTCTGAACAAGTTCATGCTTTGAACACCTTTCAGAAACCTGGGAATGATCCTTACTCGAACACATACAACCCAGGGTGGGCTAGACATCCAAAATTTTCTTGGGCAAGGGGACCACAACAAGGAGGACCATCTGGAAATCCTCCTATGCAACCTTAGCAGTTTTCGCAATATCAACAACTGCCTGCACAATCAAGGAAACCATCTCTTGAGGATACACTCCATCTTTTTATGCAGAGTTCTCTCCAATTCCAAAAAGACACCCAACAAACCTTACTAGCCAACTAGCAACGCTTACATGCAAATGCACAATCCATTACCAAGCTGGAAGTACAAATGGGTCAACTAGCTGCCACATTGAGTGAGAGAGAAAGGTAAGTTCCCCGGCCAACCTGTGGCTAATCCAAAGGGACAGTATGAGATCGCCTCTAATTCCAATCAAGGGCAATACCATGAGCAAGCCAAATCGATCATTACCCTTAGGTCAGGCAAACAGATTGACAATAGAATAGAGATGCCTAGGGATGAATCAAATCCTAAAACAGAAGATCAAGGTGAAGCAGAGAGACACACCAATGCATCCAAAATCCAAAAACTCTCTGACTCTCCAAGAGCCGCTGACGTGCCACCCTATGTACCCAAAGCACCCTTTCCTCAACGTCTGGCACCAATGAAGAAAAGAAACAACTTTGATGAAATCCTGGATGTGTTTAACAAAGTGTAAGTCAACATCCCGTTGCTTGACGCTATCAAGTAAGTCCCTGCTTATGCTAAGTTTCTTAAAGATTTATGCACTCAAAAGCGTAAGCAGAATGTTCATAAGAAAGTCTTCCTTGCAGAGCAGCTCAGTTCCATGATTCAACATAACACCCCTCCTAAATTTAGAGATCCAGGAGCTCCCACCATTTCTTGCGGCATAGGAGATCATAAAATCGGGAAGGCATTACTTGATTTAGTGGCGAGCGTCAATTTGTTACCATATTCGGTTTATGAGCAGCTAGGACTTGGTGAGTTGAAACCGACTAAAATAACATTACAACTAGCTGATAGATCTGTCAAGGTGCCCCGGGGTGTTATTGAAGATGTACTAATCCAGGTTGATAAATTTTATTTTCCAGTGGATTTCATAGTTATAGATACTCAGCCTGTTCAGAATCCTCATAGTCAAATCCCAGTCATTTTGGGTCGTCCATTTTTGGCCACATCTAATGCTATTATAAATTGCAGGAATAGAGTTATGAAGTTGTCATTTGGTAACATGAATATTAAACTCAATGTCTTTAATGCAGGACAACAATCTGCAGATTTGGACGACATATTTGAAGTGGACATGATCGATAGTCTAGTGCAGGACTCCTTCCTCAAATCTTTTGAAGATGCACTTGAGACCTGCTTAGCGCAACATGGCACGGATTTTGACATAGATAGTCCCATCCACGAAGTCAATGCACTACTCGACTCTACTCCTATACTAGAGACTGAAAAATGGAAAGCGAAAGTGGAACCCCTTCATCCCTTTAAGACTCTGCCTGACAGCACAGTTCCTAACTATGAGAAGGCAAAGAAGAGCAGGTTGCTTAATGTTCTTCGAACATATAAGGCAGCAATTGAACGGAAGATAGCAGAAATATAAGGAGTGTACCCCACTGTATGTAAGGATCATGCTGTGGAAATGTCACGTAAAATACAAAGGAAGCATGATCCTAACATAGAGGAAGTTGTTCGAGCAGAAGTCCTTAAATTGTTTGATGACAGTGTCAGTTACCTCATTACAGATAACACAGCTTATGGGAACTCACATCACTTGTCTGGGATTGGTTAACCACAATGTTGAGGTAAGTTCTTTGGCGGACCCTGGTCTTAAAGATTAGTTCATTCATGGTCCATTCTTGTCTGGCTGAAGACGTTAAACTTAGCGCTCCTGGGAGGCAACCCAGCATTTCATTTGATTTCTTTTTCCTTGTTAGTTAGTTCAATGTTTGTGGGTATCATTACTGCAAACCCTCACGAGACTACAACTCGTCCACTAGGGGTAACCTAGGGGTTTAAAGGCTTGTTGCATACGTTAAATGCAATCGAGAGCACCTGCGAAAGTGGTATAGGTAGGATCTTTTATTTTACTGATTTCTCTCTTGTGCTGACCTACTTTTACGTTGATATTCTTGGGAAAGCCTCTGGATTCTTCATCCAGGTATTATCTTTCCCTCACTCCTCTTTCCTTTTTCTCATTTACATCGCATGCTTATTTCTTTTACATTGAGGACAATGTAGATTTTAGGTTGGGGGTGGGAGATTAGGTTACCTAATCAGTATTTTCTTGGTCTTGAGCAAAATTGTGAAAATTTTTAAAATTTTTCTGGAATTTCTATTGAATTCAAAGTGATTTTGAAGGATAGTTGCGATTTTGAAATTACAAGATACAGAATATGAGTAATTTATGACTCTTGGATTCGGTTGTCTAGCAGATTTCACACTTAAGGTTGACTTGTTAATCCATGATTAGAAGTTGTAAACATTGATTGAGTCAGGATTGCACATATCAGATCTCACTTACACATTAAGTTTTCAGTTCGATATTAAATGGTAACTTGGTAATCACTAAGCATGAAAGAAACCAACCTGAAAAACAAAATTTTTAGCATCAGTTTATAAAGAAGAATTGAAAGAGTAAGTCGCATAATCGTCATCATAGGTTTGCTCCCTATAGATGAAGATTCGATTCCCCATAGTTGACATGAGAAAAGAGTTAGGCGACAAGTTTTCACCATAGGTTTGCTCCCTATAGGTGCGGATTTGATTCCCCTCCTTGGCACCACTGTTTATAAAGGAATTCAAAGGCTGATAAAACGAAAAGATGATCTAAAATGCTAGTGTTGGTTTCAGGTTTGGTTGTCACGAATTACTAATGATATCATGAAATTGACAATTAGATCTTTTAATGATTGTAAGCTGAGATCACACTATACACTCATGGAACTCAATGTTTAAAATTGTTCTAATTAACGGATTAATATTTTGAACTTGATTATGAAGTTTATTGTAAGCTTGATTTCAGGAGAAAAATATTCTCACCATTCATGAATTTTAGAATTTTCACATCTCAACTATCTGTTAACAAGTCACTTGAGTTTACAGGAATTGTCTTTTATTTCTGAAATTATTTTTCGCATGTTTTGCTCGGGACTAGCAAAATGCTGGTTGGGGGTTGTGATGAGGGTCGAATATTGCATATCAGACCCCAGTTATTACATGATTTTACCTATATGAAAATGCTTAATGGAGTATTTTAATTATATTTCTGTTGCAGGATGAAATCAGGAGCGTTGATGGAAAAAGGATATTAAAAGCAAGGAACGGACTCCAGAGGAGCAATATTGGAGGACGTTCACGCCAGAGTTCCGAGGAAATTAGGCCGTTTACGTTAAAGAGTCCCGAAAGTCAGCCAGAACGCAAGGTTGCAGAGTTCCCACCATCTGATTTGCCCCAAATTTCATACGTCGCCTGAGGAACACAAATGAACCGTACACGTCAAATTTCAGCTCCTGGATCCCTACAGAGTTGGGCCAACAGACAAATCAGCCCATAGATCAGTGAATTGGGGCCCACCTGTAATCTGAGCAGGCTTCAATTTTAGTCTTAACTGCTAAAATAATACGAGAGAAGATATGGAAGGAACGGATTTCTCACCAGTAGGGCAGTGGACTCTACCTTGTGTGGGGTGTGTATAGTATGCATGTGCACTAGCAGTACACCGAGCCGGCGAGTTTTAAATAAAAACGGAATCCCGTTCCAGCGCTGCAGAAGGCTCAAACAGAGCCTGCGGTCGTCCTTTGTGGGCCACCACCACACTTCAAGGGTCTGATCAGAATCTTCCATCAGACTTAAAAGGGCCCACTTATCATGGCCTAGGTGTCGGAATCTCCGAGAAGAGGCACGTATTCGATTTCAACCGTTCAAACGCCAGACGAACGGTTGGGTGAGAAAACTATGGGCCATCACTATTTTGATCCAAAATCGATCAAGTCTGAGTAGTTTTTCGAGGTTCATTCAATGGACGGAGCGGATTTATCAGACATCGAAGGAAGTGGACCCCACCGTCAGAACAGCGGAAGAGTTACGCGGCCCTGTTATGCAGTCCGAGAAAATTGAACGTTGCGGATCGGTTGCGGCCCACCTTCACTGATCATTTCAATGATCTATACCGTCCATTGTGTAGGCAGTTGAAAATCGTCCGTAGGGACGTTTTTCCTTGGTAAAGATAACGCACCTGCGTGCGAAAATCGGGACCCAATGCAAGTCACCTAGCATGCTGCATAACCGACTACGTTATGTTATTTCGTGCGGAAGTTTTCCACTGCCAGTTGGCTGCGTAAAGGAATCCGCGAACGGAAGTGTTACAGGACTTTCCGAAACTGGCTCCTAGGCTTCTATAAGAGAGAGAGAACGGGAGAAAGAGGGGGGTCATTCACGGATAGCTGGGAGCAGGAATCGAAAGCACGGAGTGGGAGATAACAGATCCAAAGCTTGGAAAGAAAAGAGAAGAAAGAAAGAAAGAAAAGAAGCAAAGAGGAAGAAAGATAGGCCAGATGTTTCTATCACTTATGTTTTATTTTTCTTCTTTCTAACCAATTCTATGGATTGCTAAATCCCTTGTCTAAGGCTGCGATGAAGCCCTTAATTTGATTGGCTCTTGTTAATATGTTGATTTTACTTTAATTAGATTAATTTGTTTCTTTCCCTAGTGTGCTTGATTGTTTTAAATTTTATACTTCTCCATCTATGAACTTTGATTAGAGTCTATGGATGGATGTGGTTTGGATGCTTATTCTAGGTGCTTGTATCTGATCATGAACAGGTTCCTGTAGAGGAAGAAACATGGTGCTTTACTGAACTACATATTCCATATGCCCGATTTAGACATGGGATATGTTCTTCGTGGCATTGCTTAAAGGAATTAGACAATCTGTATGCCCGATTAAGGACACAGATTGTGCTTTCTCTAGATAAGTTAGATCAATCTAAATTAAGGTGAATCAACAGACAAAATAAAGGTTAGTACAATTAGGGTGGATTCGAAAGTCCTAGTGCTCTTCTTCTGATTGAATTTTCTTCCTTATCCTCAATAGTTATTTTCCATAAATTTGTGTTAGTAATTTGATCTTTTATTTGTTGAATTAGTTAAGAAGAATTGTGAATTTGAATTGTGACGACCAGTCCTCGTGGGATTCGACCTCGATCTTACCAAGTTATTACTACATCACAACCCTATACTTGGGGAGTGAACAGAAAAGGAAAGAGTTTTAGCCTGATTGTATCCTCAGATACATTAGGAAAATATAATGTGGCTATAATCTCATCGAACTCTTTTAAATGTAAGTATGGACTTTCTGATTCAAGCCCATAGAATTTAGGAAGGGGTTGGATAACTCCTGGCTTGATGTCCATCTATCCTGTGTTTTCAGGAAAAATCATACATGAGGGCGTACTTACCTCCACCGGTTGTAAATAATATCGTAAGGTACGAGGCGGGGGTGCTTGATGCACCTCATTCTCTCATCCCTATGGTGAGGTAGTGCTTGAGGTTGATTTGCAGCCATAACCTCAATTAACTCAGGGGAATTCGAGCGATGTCTAGTCCTGCGATGGACAGTTAACCCCTCGACTAATCCTCCTTCAGGAAAGAGACGTCGAGTGTTGTCACGAGCCCACTTGGGCATGAAACACTAGCAGCCCTCAGTCAAATTCTAAACCTAATCTTAAGAAAGAAAATGAGAATCTAGAAAGAAAGAGAGAGTTGGAAGGAAGTGGAAGGAAGTTACCAATTTGGAGTCCCTAAGTTAAAGACCTGCAAAACAAAACAAAACAATTAGTTTCTAAAAATAATATCCTAAAGAAAGAAATAGAAATAGAAGAAACAAGGAAGAATTCCTAAATTAGAAAGCAGAAAATTTCTAAAGCAAATTAGGAAAGTCTTAATTAGGAAGTAAGTGAAAGAAATTTGAAAAATATAAAGTAGAAGTTTAGGAAAGGCTTACTAAATTAGAAATTTCTACCTTAAAAGCCTACAAAACAGGAAAGTTAGTCTCTAAACAGAATACCTACAAATAAAAAATTATAAAAAGGAAATAGGAAGTAAAATTGGAATTGAAAACGTGTTTAGAATTAGAAACTTGCTAAAAGGGAATCCTAAAAATATAGAAAGGAAGAAATCTAGAAAGAATTTTACCAGATTAGAAACCTATCTCAGAATCGCTGCAAAATAAGAAAGTTGGGTTAAATTCTAAAAATCAAAATAGAAAGAAATAATTCAAAACTAAAGTTAGTAAAATCCTAATCTTAATCTAATTCTAAAACAAATTGATTTCAGAAATCGTAGCCGTCAGTCCCCGGCAACGGCGCCAAAAACTTGTTCACTCCCCAAGTGCAGGATTGTGATGTAGTAATAAACTCGGTAAGACCGAGGTCGAATCCCAAGAGACTGGAACTTATACGTAATCTGAAGGTAACCAGAACTAGAACTAGAACAAGATGAATTTTAAATCAAGTGTAGATTGAAGGATTGAAGGATATTTGGTGAAATAATTAACTAAAACTTTACGAGAAATTCAGAGGAGGGACACTAGGGATTCAGAGGATCCACTTGTAGAGATAAGGGAGATCTTATGCCTGCTTTACGAATAATGGAAAATAGCTGAACTGACGTTCATATAGTTTTCAAGAGATAAAAGGTATATGAATTAGAATAGATTCCATCACCAAACCATGCCCAAGAGACAAAACAAACAACAGAATTAAACTAATTACCAACCAATCAACATGCTATGAGGGTTAGGAAAGGGTACCGTCATCCAACCATGCCCAGGAGACAATGGTAAACAACATGGTTTCCTGACGTCATAAACATCAAAAGGAAAAGGAAAAGGAAATACTCAAAGCCATTGCAGACCCATTGTAATTCCAGTCACAACAGACCATTAAAGACTACAAATATTCCCATAATAATCAAACCAATATCAAATTCGTTTCATGAATTTAAATTAAAGGCAATGAATAGAATCCCCCATCTTACTACAAGCTTCACCTCTTAGCCCGAGCTAAGAGGTTTAGCCTAGTATGGATAGGCTATACATCTTTAAAAAAATAAATAAGGAAGAAAAAAAACCAATAAAAAGAAACTGACTGTTACTCTCTCTAAATACCGATCCACGTCCAAGCCAAGCTGCTGCCTGCCCCCTCCTTGATCTCCTTCTCTCTATTATAAGCAGCAGGGACGGTCGAGTGCAGCGGCTGGACTTTCCGTACTCCATGCGGAAGTCTTGCGGAAATTTTACGCAGCCGGCCTTCTTACGCAAGTCTTCTTACGCTGAACCTTGGTGGCGCCAATTCTTGAGCTCAGACGGAAGATTTACTCCGTCCATTGAATGCATCTCGAAATTATATTGAAGGAGGGGTGGTTTTGAATTGCTGCTGACGTGGCCTTCCTACCGATTCAGTTCACCATCCATCTTCCATTTGGACAATAAAAACCCGATCTTCGCTGTCAATTGAAAAAATTCCACCTAGGCAGTGGTAATAGGGCCCATGGGCTTCTGATGGACGGACCAGATCAGACCGATGATGCCCGATGGGGGCTCACAAAGATATGCCGCAAGCTCTGTTTGAGAACAGAACCGACGCAAAGTCCCTGACAGTTTACGCTAGCTCACCTATTGAAGTCAGGTGAACGATCCACTCTGTCCATTAGTTTTAGGACGAAAAATTACCTGGGAAGATGCATTTTTGGAGCAAAATAGGTGTGGCCTACTTGATCTTTTGTTCCATTGTCCATCTTGCTTTCAACGGTCAGGATGTTCCAAAAGCTTGCATGAGACCAAAAGATCACCTAGGTAAGGGTCGTGGCCACCCCTGAGGCACTTGGATGGTTCGGATTATTGAAAAGGATGACAAGTGGGGCCCACTGGTGAAAAACGGACGGACAGCGTTGGCCGCTGTCTCCATGAGGAAGAAGGCGCGAGTTAGCCCTGGTTTGACCGGGCTGACCGTTCGGTGCAGCGCGGGCGCGTGTACCTCATGTACACGCACTGTACATGCGGAGTGCACTGTGATGTTCATGAGAAATCCGCTCCATCCATCCACTCTGTCATATCATTTTAAGCGTTGGGACCAAAAATGAAGCATATCTAGGTAGCAGGCAGGTCCCGAATCAAGATTTTACGGGCTGATATGTCAGTTTAGCCACTTCCACAGGGATCCGGGAGCTGAAATTCGACATGTACGGTTCATTTATGGTCCTCAGGTTATGTATGAAGTTTCGAGCTAAATGGATGATGGGAACCTTGTGATCGTGCATTCTTGCAGACTTTCAGGCAACTTGACCTTCAGTTTCTTGATTTCCTTGGATCTCGGGCGTTGATCTTGGTTCCCTGGGGTTCGTCCCTTGCCTTGGTGACTTCAGACCGTTAAGTCCATACTTTTAGCACCCTCTTTTAGTCCAAGCTCGTAAAGTCACCTTACAACACAAGCACGATTAAATCGGGCTGTTAAACAGTTTCATGGTCGTAAATCCATGTAATAACTGGGGTCTAATATGCAATATTTGACCCTCAACACGTATCGACAACTTTCTTCAAGAGAACGGCTTCGCCCAATGTCCATATGAGCATGCAATCTACATTAAGAAAAATGCTCATGGCGACATCCTCATAGCATGCTTATATGTTGATGATCTGCTATTCACAGGAAACAGTCAGGCGATGTTTGAAGAATTTAAGCATGCTATGTTCAATGAATTCGAGATGACTGATGGTGGATTGATGTCATTCTTCTTGGGCATCGAAGTAAAACAATAAGTTGGCGGCATTTATATATCACAAAAAAGTATGCCAAGGAGTTACTTAAAAAGTTCAAGATGGCAGAGTGCAATGCCCTGAACACGCCTATAGCAAGAGGCTTAAAACTGACAAAGGATGGAGAAGGAAGAAGCGTTGACTCTACTATGTTCAAGAGTCTGATTGGAAGCCTAAGGTATCTCACAATCACAAGGCCGGATATCGTCTATAGTGTTGGACTTCTAAGCAGGTACATGGAAGCGCCAAAAGAATCACACTGGCTAGCCGCAAAAAGAATCCTCAGGCACGTCAAAGGAACAATGGAATTTGATTTTTTTTATCCATACGAAGATGAAGTAATACTGTATGGATACTCAGACAGTGATTGGGGAGGTGACCAAGATGAAAGAAAGAGCACCACTGGCTATGTGTTCTATCTTGAATCAACTGTTTTCACATGAAACTCAAAGAAGCAAAGTGTTGTTGCTTTGTCCACATGTGAAGCAGAGTACGTGGCAGCATCGTCCACAGTCTGTGGAGTAATATGGTTGAAGAACATGCTAAAAGAGCTGAAACATCCACAGGAGGAATCCACTGTTATATATGTGGATAACAAGTCAGCAATCGAACTTGTAAAAAATCCGGTGCAGCATGGAAAGAGCAAGCACATTAATACTAGGTATCACTTCTTAAGAGATCAAGTAAAGCAGAAAATGGTGAAATTGGAGTATTGTCATACAACTGAACAGGTGGCAGATATTTTTACCAAGGCACTATCGATAGATGCATTCAGACGACTAAGATCGATGCTTGGAATGAAGCCTGTTTTGGTTTGAAGGGGAGTGTTGGAAACAGTAAACCCAAACAAACATTTCCAGCAATAGTCGGTGACCATTGAATTCCCCATGCATAACAGCTGAAGCTCTAAAGGAACTGTTTTGGAAGATGAATGGCCAATGCAAGTTTCTAGGAATATTAAATAATGGAAGAGTCTAGTGAGGGTATTGTAGTCATTTCATAGTTGGTACAAAAGCCTATAAAAGGCACATTGTATATCCGATTACAGCAACAGTGCCGCAAGTGAAAAGCAAGTAAAAATAATTAAATAAAAAAGGTGTTTATTTTTATACCTTTGTGGTGTGTACGGTTCTAAGGCTCTGTAAATCCAACAATTATTACTCAAACCCACATCATCTGTTACCTCATGGTGTGATAGAATATCTTCATATTTTTATTTTCCCAAAAATGCACAATGTAGCATAGTTCTAAAACTTTGGTGACTGGATCCTAAAAATGCACAATGCAGCATAGTTCTAAAACTTTGGGGACTGGATCTGGAACTCGACCGAGTCAACTTAACTCACTGAAATTTGTCACTAAGAAATACCTGACTACTGTGACTCATTGAGCCTCGATGAGTTGGCTCACTGACTCCACTCAAACCCACATCTCTCAGACTTCCTCGTCACTAGTAGAATGTATTCATACGTTTTTTTCCTAAAAATGTACAAGGCATCATAGTTCTAAAACTTGGTGAGTCAACTCAAAACTTGGCCTTGTCAACTCAACTCAAATATATTTTGGACCGGGTAACTAATAAACTCGCTAAAAACTATAATTTGGTTCCGACTCAATGAGACTTGTCAATCTAGCTTACTGATTCAGTGACTCGACATGACTCGTCATGAATCAAGGAGTCACTCATGGAATGATATTGCTTTAATTATAATTAAAGAAAAAAAAAAGAAAAAAGGAAGAGGCCACAACATTCACTAACACACTCTCAACCATGTTATTGTTTTAGATAATCATTTTTTCAATGTATTTCTTAGCTTAATCATCAAATACTGAGTTAGGTCGACTCGACTGGATATGAGCTCAACCCACCTCAACTGGATATCGAATGAAGCTGAGTTTTTGAGTTTTAGAACAATGCAATTCATTCCTTTGATACAATGAGCAATTACTTAATGTAAGTTCTTCTCCCCTGAAGGTCATACAATTACCATCGATTAATCAATTCATTCCATTGATATTGTAAAGTATTCAACCTAAACCATGATATCATTAGATATTTAATCTTAAATGTTGGAATCATTAAATATTCGATATAAATCATGAAGACTAATAGATATTCTTTTATGTACATATATCATCATATCATTCTATTTGAATGCATGCTTGCATGGCATGTGGATTCGTTAATGGTAATATTCCATAGTCGGATCGTGGACAATGAGCAAGGTAACCTAGAACAATACACTCTATGTGGTACATGGCTTATATTTCTCACTCCATATCTGTAACATGTGATAAGGATATAAGCTCCATGATTCCAATTATTGACTTAAAGAACTTGATATTAGTTGAACCAGATTAGGCCATGATATTAGTGGAATCATATCCAGCCATCCAATCAAGTATGCAATGGAGTGAATACGTCACTGATCCCTTTTTTCCTCCTTTACATTGACATTTGGTTGCACCAAATGTGGTGACATTTCTTGATATTTTACCACAAATTAGACTCATTAATCATGAAATATCATGATATTTGGTGCTACTAAGTGAAGCTGTTATTAGTTTTAGTATGGTATCTATGGGAGCGGATTAAGTGCGACCGGGGCCTCAACCCAAGATGGTGCGGCCCTTACCATGGGGCCCACCTTCATGTGTGTATTTTGTTTTCACCCAGTCCATCTGTTTCTCCATATCATTTTAGCGTATTATCTAAAATATGAAGTAGATCCAATTATCATGTGGACCATGCCTTTGGAAACAGTGGTGATTTACCATTAATGGGCTACAAAAGTTTTGTATCAAGTTGATATTTTTTTTCTACCTTCATCTAAGTTTTTGTCACCTTATCAACAAATTGGATGGCAAATAAACACTACTCAAAAATTAAGGTGCACCCTAAGAAGTTTTTCTTAGGTAGGGTGTTCAACCACCAGTACTATTTCCTACGATGAACTAGTTTACCCGATGTAACGCCCTGAAAATCGGGGGTCGATCAAAAGCTCAACTCCCGAGTTCCAACGCATCACTTATGCAACATAGATAATTATGTTTAAATGTTGTCCATATTAGTGTATTAAATATAAGTGGGATTATACTAAAACAACATATCATACTCCAGAGATAATTAGGTTAAACATGCGGAAGATTGATATTGGTATATAATGTATAGAAGTGTTTCTCAATCCCCAGAGTATGAGTATGTTATCGGGCTGAATATATACAGGTGTTGATCCAAAATTTATAAAATACCAAATGTGAAAGTCTGACTAAATCATATAATCCCTGTAATCTCATCGATCAGTATATGGTTTACATGGACCCGCCTAATAGCTGAACGTAGGAGAATTCTTCCTCCTCGTCTATGAAATCCCAATCAGCAGCGTGGACATCGTCGCCACCTGCATCTACAACAGAGTCTGGTTGGTGTTTTAAAACACCATCCCAGGTGGGAATGAGTAGCTAATTCAGTGGAACTATAAAGAAAAGGTTAACATGTTATCAATTCAGTCAAGCAGTAATGATAAAGTAGTACAACACTCATGTCTTAAGTACTCTTGTTAATGCAGGAATGATATGTTATAATGATGCATACCCTCGCCTACACTCCCTTAGCGACATCATCTCACGGTCGTGCATGCTAACTCCCACTGTACTCAACTCCCACACCAAAGGCACGTGCAATGCAGTGCATGGTCGTGTTAGCCAAGTTCTTAATTAGACTTATCCATACAGCAAGTTCGGGAAGTTAAGGTACCTCCCCTGATATCATTTACCCAAACAATGATCCATATAAGGTCGTCAATCGTAGTTAATCCCGTACGATATGAAAGTTCAGGTTGCTATGGAGAGGCTCGTCACCTCAGTGTAGGCCTATTCTTATAATCGAGGTTACTCCACCGACGCCCTACCAACTAGAGTGCTATTTTCGAAGTGGATCCGTATTAGACGGTACACCCCAACCCATGATAGGATCGCAGCCAGGCTGCGCCGGAGTAGGCCTTGTTTATACTCGAGGTCACTACAGGAAGGCTCGTCACCTTAATGTAGGTCGACAGCTTGAATACAGTGTCTCATACCACCGTATTCGGCTCAAGAGTTTGGGTTGCTCACTGGTCACTACGAGAAGGCTCGTCACCCCAGCGTAGGCCGACAGCTCGATCACGGTGTTCCATACCACCATGCCCGACTCATGAGTCTTAATGGATTGCGGTACAAAGGTTGAAACGGGCTTTACATTGGTAAGTGGTACCTTAGATTCAAGCAGTAACATCCATACATGGTAAACACACAATAGGCCAATCAGGTTAGTTGACAAGTTCGATTAGTACGAGCGCATGCTGAATTAATCGACATGGAGTGCGTAAGCACTCCGCGTGGCCTAACCACCGTCGACAATCATCGTACGACTCGGATTCATCGAACATATCTAATGTGGCGAAACTAGTTCGACCACTCAATCAGGAGCCATTACTGATTACCTAGACTAGGTGGTAGTCCCAAACATACTTAAATGTAGCATATGTATACATGTGATAATCATAAAGCATTTAATGAGCATTTCAAAAATAAATCCCATTTGAGCATTTTAACAAACACACTGAACATGTTATTATACATATGCATTTCATACATAAATCACGTAGACAAAATTTAGATTTCATGAAGGAATTATACATATGGATGAGGTGATCAAGAATCCTACCTCGATACCCTTGATAATCACAATCCATCAACAATTTCTCATTCAGGCATTTTATCAAACACTTAGACTACACATTACTAAATACATGGACTAAATTAGTTACGACATGAACTACAACAATTTCCTACACAACGTAGGTTATAAAGCATATAATAAACATGGATCTTAGGTTAGAAATCATGACAAGTACAAATCAGGATTTCACTCTCATTCAAATGTTTTATCAAACAATTAGGCTATATATTACCACATATATGCACTAAATCAGTTATAGCATATATTATGGCAAATCCTTTCACAAAGGAGTTGTCATACATATAACAATCATGTATTCTAGGTTAATAGTCATGGCAAGCACAAATCATGATTTCATATTCATTCAAACATTTTAATAAACACATGGAATGCGTTATATATTCACATAGTTCACACACATGTATTATTTATCAAATACATCGTAGCTAAGATCATATAGTGGCAAACAAGTCAAACATAAATCATTAGCCAACATTAAAAGCCTTGAAAACCATAACCTAAATATTTATAGTCTGCACCTTTCATCAGAAAACTCATTTCGAACTCGGTTCGAATCCTACGCTTCCGTCTACAGAACAATGGCTACCTAAATCACGAAACAGGTTAGCTATTACACCGATCTCTCT
Organism: Magnolia officinalis; assembly: GCA_021015155.1. Taxonomy (NCBI): domain Eukaryota; kingdom Viridiplantae; phylum Streptophyta; class Magnoliopsida; order Magnoliales; family Magnoliaceae; genus Magnolia; species Magnolia officinalis. The sequence goes on along the minus strand of JAJHSJ010000008.1, from coordinate 66,460,847 downwards.
ATTTGGATTCCTAAAATAGATTAGGGTTAGGATCTCTTACCCAAATTGAAGTAGGAATCGACAGTGTAGCGATGGTGGGGTGGTGATTCGGCGTATGGAGACATGGGAGGGATTTCCAGCAACGAACTCCCTATCTCTCTCTCTTCTCCTCACTCTTTCCTCCCCTTTTCTCTCTTCTCTCACCTAGGGCTTGAGAAAATCATATGGAATGAGAGGGGTGGATTAAGGACCTTATATAGGCCCAGAACTGATGTCAATGGCCCCAAGGCCATGGTATACTTGGGTTACAGTCACAAGGCGTCTGTTTCGGGCCAACAGAGCTCATTTGGAGTTCCATTGCTCGTATACGGTCTGAAGGAAGTTCCCTGACAATGGATCTAAGCCAGGCTAAGATTTCAGTTCGATAGGATTTGTGGATCGACCGTGGAGGACCCGTTTCAGTTCAACGATCATTGTCACTCGATCAGGGCCACAAGTATACCAATGAGCGCAAGGAAATTTTCCTAATCCAAGGGTGTAGTTGAGTTAGAATCTAACGGTCTGAAACTTTAAATTTGGCCTGCAAGCGAACAGCCCAAGTCACTTAAATCTGAATTCATTTTCTAAAGATATTCGTGTTTCTCACGCACTTTACTCAGGGCTCTAGTTGTACATTTCTGGATACTATTTGGGCTCGATTCCTGTGATGGTTATCAAGCCCAGTAAGGTGGTCATAACCGTATAGTTTCGCAGTTATTGGACTTTCGACGCTCGGTCCAGGTCCGATACGAAGTTTCAATGTGCTCCCGGGAGCAACTCGGTTTTGAGACTGATCTTAGGTTTCTAGGTAATGTTGGGTTAATGTTTCTAATGGTTTTGGGTCTTCTAGTTCGTATAGAAAGTGGTCGAGCTAATTCAACTGATTATTTAGTTTAGTACTTAATCAATTTTCATCTAATTTCTAAAGGATTCGGTCCTTAGTGATTTCTTCCTGAGGTGGTACTCGGGTCTTTGTATGGATTTTTCTGAGACGTTACACCCAATAATTAGATTTGCTTCATTTGTTGGATAATGCCCTAAAATGATCTTGAAAAGTGGATGGACAAGGTGGATACAAAATGCACATCAAGGTAGGCCCCATTAGGAAACCACGTACACACACATTTTCCTTCTATGTGCAAATTAATGGGATTAACAACATAAAAGATTTAAAGGATGGAAATTACTTTTAACACAAATAAACAAATTATCAAATATGGGGGATACAAGAGAAACTATGTTTTTTTATGTGAAAAACCCTCACATGTGAAGGAAAAAACCACACGACCTAATCTGGCACAAATCTACTATAATAGAAATAATGGAAGTACAATCATCAAAAGACCTCTCTTGGATACTCAAACTACTTCACCCAAAGGTGGATTACAAGCAACATGAAAGAAAGTAAATTTTCACCAACTAGGGATTGTAGAAACCCTCAACACAACCCTTCGAGAAGATAATTGAAGAAACTTGTGGATGGACCCTCACAAACTCGAATGCAAATATTTCAGTGGTAGAAAGCTCTTGATTTTCTTCTTCTACAAAACTCCATTTTTCCCCTCTTTCCTCTCTTTCTCTTTAAGAAAGAAAAACCCCAATGTCGCTAGAACTCACTCAGAACAAAATTCCCTCTTTTCTCTCATTTTAGCTTGGTTGACCAAAAGACCAAAATACTCCCACACACATGTGGCACTAAAAGATTACATAAGCCCAGACATGTGGGTCCCACCTCTACATGAGAAGGGATCCTTAACAATATTCCCCTTATGACTCATGAGGAGGGCTTCACCATGCCCAAAACTACTATACTTCTACAAAACTCATGTTTTTCTCTATCTAGGGCTTTGGTCATCATATCTGAGATATTCTTGTTGGTGTGGATCTTCTCAAGTTGTGGCAACTTTTCTTCAAGAGCTTCTTGAATCCAATGATAACTTACATCTTTTTCTTGCTTCAAGCTCAATTCTTGAATAAATTTCTTCATCTACAATAACTCTTTTCTAGCTTAAGTAGCCGCAATGTATTTTGCTTCAGCTATAGAGAGAGCAATATACTTCCCCCTGCAAAAGTGAATAAATACCCAGGAGTGGACTTTTTAACTATCTATGTCACCTTCCATGTTTGCGTCTATATATCCTTCCAAAACAGGATTTATACCTCCAAAACACAAACACATCTTGGACGAGCCTTTCAAATACATGAGAATCCACTTGACCACTACCCAATATTCTTTACCAGGATTAGTAAGATATCTGCTAACAACACCAACTATATATGCAATATTGGGCCTCATGCATACCATAGCATACATCAAACCTCCTAATGATGATGCTTGATGAATTCTCTTCATTCCTTCTTTTTCCTTCTCACTTGGAGAAATTTACTCACTACTTAACTTGAAGTGATTTACAAGCAGAGAACCAATAGGTTTTGCCATGTATGTGTGGAACCTTTCATGCACTTTCTCAAATTAGCTTTTTTATGATAACCAGAGCTTTAAAACCTTCCTATCACGAGATATCTTCATGCCCAAAATTTATTGTGCGGGTCCTAAGTCCTTCATGGCAAAGGACTTGCTTAACTCCTTTTTCGACCTACTAATTTTTTTTCAATATCTTGCCCAACAATATCAATATATCATCAACATAGAGCACAAGAATAATAAAATCACTATTAGAAAATTTCTTAATAAATATACAATTGTCTTAAGCGATTCTCTCAAACCTATGATCCACTACAAATTAATCAAACTTTTTGTACCACTACCTTGGGGCCTGTTTTAACTCATATAGTCTTTTCTTCAACTTGTAAACTATGTGCTCCTTGCCTCTAACTTCGAAACCTTCTGGCTGCTCCATATATATTTCTTCCTCCAAATCACCATGAAGGAATGTCGTTTTGACATCTAATTACTAGACACCTAGATTCAGGCTTGTAGTCAAACCCAACACGACCCGGATGGATGACATCCTCACCACAGGTGAAAAAATATCATCAAAGTCAATGCCCTTCTTTCACAACCAACCTTGTCTTATACCATTGTTGCGAGTTCTTCTCTTAGGTCTTCAATATTTTGATCTTCATAAAAGACCACATACCGGCTTCTTTGAATTTTCTTTCTTTTCGAATCCCATAGCCTAAGAATATGTAGGGCAGCGCTCTATCATCAAGCTTTGTTCTCTGTTCCTTAAGCACATGAACATAGGCTTTGCACCCAAATACCTTCAAATGAGAGTATAAAACCTCTTTACCGGTCCACACTCTTTTTGGAATATCTCCCTCCAAAGGAACTAAAGGGGACATGGTAATCAGGTAGTAGGCCAGGTGCATAGCCTCACCCCAAAATGATTTGGGTAGTTTGGTTGAAGAGAGCATGTTCTTGATTCTTTCAACAATGGTTTTATTCATCCTCAAGGCCATACCATTCTGCCGAGGATTCATGAGAAATGTCTTCTGATACTTGATGTCATTCTTCATTCAATACCCTTTAAATAACTTTGATGTATATTCCCTACCATTGTCTTTTTAGTTATATTTCAAATTTTTGCTTGTTTATCTTTTAACATTTGCATGAAAATGTTGAAAATTTTCATACACATGGTCTTTAGTTTTCATAACATAGGCCCAAACCTTCCTAGAAGAAACATCAATAAATGTAACAAAATATGATGCATCACCAAGAGAAAGATACTACAACCATTGTATCTGATGGAGAAGTGATATTCACATCTACTGAAGCTGTGTGTCTCCATGGCGGGTGTTAAGATACCATAATGAGTTGTTGGTATCAAAGCGGAAGGTCAAGTGTTAGAATCTCGGAAGCAGCAAATATGCCTATCTAATATATTCTCTCACGAGGAGCCAGAAAAATCAAGCCTGGCCTGTGAGCGAGAAATCAAGCCTGGCCTGTTTATGGTATGAGTGTCCCTGCACCCTTACCCAGTATGTTCCCATGTGAAGCTCCACCCCACACGTGTGAGGGAATGCTAAAGTCCCTTGACATACATTGATATACCATCCTCTAACGGCTCAAACTTTTAGAGCAAGTGTTTATTTGATAGGCCTCGCAATAAGGGCCACACTGCCTTAGGTGAGTCCAGTCTCGCCTAATCCGCTCTGGTATTTTCTACTTACTACCACTATACTAAACTATCATAGGGAAGATAAAAGTAGGGGCATCCAAATGTGATTGTTTAATCTAAAAGAAATGCTATATCTAAATTCAATGGCTAGATTTACTCCATTCGTAAGTATTTTGGAGACAAATATTATTTCATTGTTTCCTAAAAACGTTTGAGCTTTAATGGAAATGGCTTTTGGCTTCCAATTCCATTATTTGCGAAGAGTTTATTATTATTATTATTATTAGATTAATTTTCAGGGCACCAAACATGCATGGTAAGACCGCTTGAACTAATGACATACACCAATTACTCCATGAATAACACATAATAAGAACTATACTATGATCTTTCATTGTAAATCCTCCGATTCTTTATAAAACTTATTTTCAACCAGCTTCATTTTAGATTTACCCAAAAGTTCTGTCCCACAAAACTAGATCGAGATTAATGAATACGAGACGCAATTTCACCAACTCTCAACCTTTAATTTGCAGCCTAGACATCTCATTTTCCTATATAGGATGCCAACTCATTTTCCTATATATAGTGCCAATGTGGTAGGTAGGTTTTGAGACCTAATAGACTGTGAGAATCCAATGATTCTTATGCAATAATATCATCATTACCATCACTATCATTATCATCTTAGCCTTATCCTAATTAATTGGTGTTGGCTTCTTATGAAATTATATCTAAATATCTAAAAGCTCCCAAAAAGGTTAAATTTCATAGATTGAAAAGATGCATTGAGCGATTATTACATACTATTTTTATATATACTATAGTTATATAATGAGACAAACCAAATAAGGACTCCTACCTATTATGATCTTTAAAAAAAAAAACAAAAAAAAAACAAAAAAAAACAAAAAAACAAAAAACAAAAAACAAAAAAAATCTCAACATTGTGTCATTCCACCATTGTCCATAACCTTATCCTCAACGTTGTTTCTTACCATCACCCATATTCAATAGAACTATAACAAGCCCACTAATCAACAACTTACGAAGAATGACCCTATTAAAAAATTCTCTCTTCCAATCGTTGGTATGATTGTAATGTCTCTTTTCAATGTGAAAGGAAGTAATTGCTAGTCGTTGATTATTAGATATATACTTGGATGCAAAATACTATGCATTGCAATATATCCATCTTGTTAATCCTCTACATTGAATCGGGGAAATTTGGTTAGGTTAATTGAGTTTGTATGGATCATTGGTGTCATTGTTCTCTTATCTTCCTATTTTTAGAATTTAAAGGTCTACTAAATTATGGTTGGAAGCTTCCTCCAGCTCGAGCACTATCAATGCCTTTTATTGCCCACACTCCAAAGTCACAACAGCGGTCATCCTATGCTAATCTATCAATATGTTGTGTGCCTCTAGGGGTTTGAGTATTTCTTCTAGCAATATGTTAGTTGCTTGAGAGTTGGGACTTTCCATCTTGGACTTGACTATGCAGGCTGACATTCCCGTCCACATCCCCATGTAGGACATTCATAAAATGGTAGGCCCCATCATCATGAACTCTGAGAAGTTTCTGTGTTGTACCTCTGAAGGAGTTGAGAGTTGCATGAGTTGCTGTACACATGCCTCAGTGCACCTCTGAATTGGAAAGATTTGAATTTGAGAGGAATCCAAGTACTCCAAAAAGAGCTCTTTTTGAATCCTCCACGTCAAAGCTCTGATTTCTCCGGATTGGAAAGATTTAAATTTCGAAGTCTCCAAAAAAGAGCCTTTTTTTGAACGCCCCACCCCAAAGCTCTCATTTTAAATCCACTCGATTCCTTATAAGCTTAAAGTCCGCTCTATTCATTTGGAGTTCAGATCCACACCGACAAACGAGCCCTGATGTCCTCAAAATGGAGAATTTAATGTAGATATTGATGATTTCATCTATAACCAAGGTTAAGTGGAAAATATTATTTCATGTAGCCTTAATATGACAACTTAATGAAAAGATGTAAAGTATTTGATTTCAAATCCATCGGAAATTTTCATAAAAATTCAAATCTCTTTTCGTATTGTAACTATAACCACTAAAGGAAAAAAGAAAAAATCAAACTTATAACCATATGTATGGTTTATTGAGAAGAAAAAAATAAAATAAATCAATAGACAATCCTATCAACCACGTTTCAACAATTTACCTTATTTAATATTTGACCAGAGATCTTCTTCTTTCAAGAGTAGCCTTTGAATCCACAATGAAATAAAAATATCTAAAACAAAAAGCAAAAGTGATATTATTGATGAAAAGTGCTCCCTACAACATACTTGATGCCTTATCTAAGAAAAAGTGTCCCTAAAGTAGGAAAGTCTCCCAAAATACTAAAAATCTTGAAGAAGAGGTGCTCTACTAGTCTCAAGGCACCATAAGTTAAAGCGCTCTTAGTTGTAATATTGAAATACTTACACAGTCCAATCCCTTAGTCTAGGTTGTTCAACCTAAATTTCATGGGCTACCTGTAGACGCCCCTCCCAAGGGTTGATAAGCTGATCAAAGCACAGACAACTCAGTCCAACCTAGTCAACTCAATTCAACCTAGTCAATTTAGGACAACCCAGTCAACTCAGTCAAACCCAATCAACCCACTCAACTTAGTCCAACCTAGTCAACTTGGTCCACCCAGTTAACTCAGTTCAACCCGGTCAACTCAGTTAACCCAATCTGCTAAAAACCAAGCCCAACTTTAGGCCCAAGTCCAAGCCCAATTTAGGCCCATACCCAGGCCCATTAACACCTAACGACTACAATAGTGCAAAATCGAGAGGAACATGGATAATATACCATCTAAGAGCTCACCTGCAAATAATAGGAGAGTTCCATGTGCTAGGCGGTACATTGTGTGTCACCTGACATGTGGCAATTCTCCCACTTTTGTAAGAGAGTTAGGTGGAGTGGTGACATTAGTTGGACTCCTTGGCAATTGCATAAAAAAGGGAAAAGACAACGGATCGAAATTACATTGCCCTTTTATGGTATTAAGGGTCCCCACTATGGTTTTAGAGGTTGGTTTTAATGGTTAATTGACATTTAAATTGTCTGAAATAAGATGATATAGGGTTGGATCGTATAAATGTAAGTTGGGGATCCAATTAACAATGGATATGTTGATTTAAGTCTTGATATCAATTTGGAATGGTTTAAATGATCTAACACAGCATTGTCTAATTTCTATCCAAGTCTAGTTCTTAGAAATAGGGTTTTTGAGATTTAGGGCCCGTTTGTTAACGTTTATTTATTTCACTTAACGCGGAATTGGGAAAATATTCCGTGTTTAGTGGTGTTTGTTAATGCGTTGTTAACGCGGAAGAAGGAAAGCACTACGTGGTTTTTCACTGAATTCTTTCCGCGATAGGAGTCTGGCTTAATGGTAAACATGGCATGCGCTCAGTGAATTTTTTATTAAAGAATTTTTGTTTCCAAAATTACCGCTTTTCAACTTAGTGTGGAATTTTTTTTTCTTAAAATTGTTTGCACAATACAAAACCAACTTTTAACATGTAAAACTTCTTTATGCCCCACCATGATTTATGTGTTTGATCCACACCGTCCATCAACTTTTTCATATCATCTAAGGTGTGAGCCAAAAAAAGAGGCAGGTCCAAGGATTAATTGGACCACAAGGTGGGGATTGAACGTCCACCATTAAAAGCTTCTTGGGAGATGGAGAAGTTTCGAATAAGCTGATATTTGTGTTTTCACGTCATCCACGTCTACATGACCTAATGAATAGGTTGGATGGTAAAAAAAACATCACACTAACCCTTAGAAAGGTTTCAACGGTGGATGTCATTATCACTGTAGCATCCTTTGGTGTGGTTCACTGGAGCTATAGACCTACTTAATCTTTAGGACATATATTAAAATAATATGAGAAAAATGATAAACGGCTTAGATAAAATACTTACATAATGGTGGGCCCCCATAGAACCCTGATGGCAATCCGTCCGGGCGGGGTAGGACGCAATCCGCGTTTGAAGCGGATGGGCAGGGACGGACACAGATTTCCTAAGAAAGCCTTCTACGGTAAGTTCCTACGCTGGGTACTTAGGTGGGGCCCACTGTTATGTTCATGAGAAATCCTCCCCGTCCATCCGTTTTCTAAGTTCATTTTGGAACATGTTGCCAAAAATGAACCGTATCCAAAGCTAACGTGAGTCGTACTAAAAGAAAATGTGGTTAGGAAAGTTCCTACCATTGAAGCCTTCCTAGGTTCAACAGTGATGTTTAGATGTCATCCATACTGTTAATAACTTCATTCCTATTGGGATGAACTGGAAAAAAAATATATTAATATGAATCAAAACTTCTGTGGCCCCACGAATATTTCAACCGTAGACATTTAATTATCACGTTTTTAGCTCACTTGAGCTTTGGATACATGTTATTTTTGGCAACATGTCCTAAAATAAATTCACAAAAAAGATGGACGGGAAGGATTTTTCACAAACATCACAGTGGGCCCACCTGGGTTCCTAGCGCAGGAACTTCATAGGAAATCTGCGTCCGGCGGGGATAGGATTGGGGAGCGGATTGGCTGGTGTATTGACGTCAGCAAGTTATGTGGGTCCCATCATGACCTATTTGTTATATCCAAACCGTCCATCCACTTTGCGAGCTCGTCGTAAGGTTTTAGCCAAAAAATAAGATAGATCTAAAGATAAACTGGACCACACTGAAAAAAGCAGTGGGGGATTAAACGTCTACCATTGAAACCCTTTTGGGGTCACAGAAGTTCCGGATCAATATGAAAAAAGAAAATTTCCTCTTCATCCAGATATTTTTGATCTTAAGAATAGATTAGATGGAAAATAAACGTTATAATGGGCCCTACAAATTTTTTAAAGGTGAAAATCATTATCCCACTGTTATTTTCTAGGCTCGATGAGCTCTGAGTTGTACAAACAGTTTAAAATAGGTTAAAGTTGGTGGGGAGAATCTGCATTTGGTGTAGTACCCCTTCACGTTTATTTTTTTCAAACAGGAGATGGGCAAATGTGTCAAATTAACATATTTCAGACATTTCAGATGTTTGTTAATAAACAGATTGTTTAAAATTCAGTACTTATTCAGACTTCAACCATAATTACCAAACAAGTTTTTGGACTTCAGATTTCAGATTCAGGCTTCAGATTTGAAATTCAGCTTCAGATTTCAGATTCAGGCTTTAGACTTCATATTTAACAAATGGGACCTTAGTGTCAGGTATGGAGCTTACAAACTATAGAAAGTTATGGATAATCAATGGTGTATTTCTACCCATGATGAGTTGGTTTCAACGGTATTGAGTGTCCATCTGTGCATCAAGATCAAGATCAAAAGTTCAGATTTAGTGATAACTAAGTCTAAAGGTTCGGATTGCATTCAGGGTCAATTCCAATGATGATATAATGAGTGATCTTGAAAATCAACAGTTGGAAGGCTTGATTTATGCATGAAAAGTATTCTTGATGGTTAGATTGATGCATGATTGAGTTTATAGGTTGATCTCAAGGTCGATTGCATGATTGGTCTTATTCCATGGTTAAAATGAAGGATTGTTCAAGTCAATTTAGGACAAAAATCGAGGTATTGGTTTATCTTTGTACTTGGATCGATCGGAGGTATTTATGTGTGATATCACATGCCTTAACGGGTAGATTCATGTCATGGGTTGAATAATCCTTCATGTCATAATTGATGATGTAATCCTACGTTGAGAAATCAATGGTCAATTAAGAGTGGATTGATCTCTGAAAAGACAAGCTATCATTGTCCTAGAGGGGGGTGAATAGGACAATACCAAATATTTTGATACAATGCGGAATAAATAAATAATTAATCTCACTATTTCAAGGTTTTCACAGGATCACCTTAACAACTTGATACAGTTCTTGTGATTTTCACGGGCTATCACAACAAAATCCACTTTGTGATTTTCACGAGCTCACCACAAAACAACCCGTTGAGATGTCCAGGCTATCTCAGAAAAATCCAAATGAAATAAAAGTAAATGCATAGTACTTATCTTCAAATGCCGAGTCGAAGATATAACCAAAGCTTGATTACAGTAATATTCTTTCTTGGGAAATTGATGTAGCAGTATATGTTCAACCCGGAAGAATATAGGGATCTAATGTATTTTCAATATAATAAACAAAATCCTAATTGTTGCAAATTCTATTCTCTAAATCTCAAATAGAGTTTAGATTACTCTCTTAACCCGCTGAGATGTCCAGGTTATCTCAAAAAATTCTAAATGAAATAAAAGTAAATACACAGTACTTATCTTCAAATGCCGAGTCGAAGATATAACCAAAGCTTGATTACAGTGATATTCTTTCTTGGAAAATTGATGTAACAGTATGTGTTCAACTCGGAAGAATATAGGGATCTAATGTATTTTTAATATACTAAACAAAATCCTAATTGTTGCAAATTCTATTATCTAAATCTCAAATAGAGTTTAAATTACTCTCTTAAATGCGATTGAAACTAGCTTGAGAAAGAGAATAAAATAAGTTAAATAAGAACTAGAATTACCTCATAAATAACATAAGGAGGACCTGACTTTCTCTCTATGCTTGAGAAGATTACTCAAAATTTTTCGTGCTTTGAATGAATGAGAGAATGCCTCTATTTATAGCTAAAGGATTTGGGCATTCGGTCAGCCCGATTTTTGGTTTGACTGGCCGAATTTCAAATATTACGATCTAATGGCTCTCAGATTTCGCAGGATAAGAAAATCAAATTTTCGGCTAGCCTGAGCCAAAATTCAACTGGCTGAATCTCGAATTCAATTGGCCGAATACAGGGTTTGGCTAGCCAAACTTGCATGAAATCCAAAAATTTTCATTGTTGGAAACTTGGCCGAATAAAAATTGGGTTGGCCGATGGTCAAGTTTAGTTGGCCAAACCCAGAGTCGGGTTGGCCAAACTTACCACGGAAAATTCGATCATTGCTGTAAATTTGCCCGAATTATGTTGAGTTAGCCGAATATAGTTAGGCTGGCCAAACTTGAAGTCATGATGGCCTAACTTCAGTGTACTTTTCATTGTATACATTATTATTACGACAATGATTTAAAAGCACCTAACCTAGGGTCATTCTAAGGTTATACCACCTGATGGTTGACATATACAGAGTATTTTAGTCTTGAACCATGCAAAGTCTTTAACGCTTGAGATGTTGAGTCGATCTTGAGATGTTGAACCTGTCTTTAAGTGATCTTCATGAGTTGCCGAAGAATACTGGAGTGTGCTTGTGATATATCTGGAATTACGAAATTTGATAATACTAAGTGTGCTTTACATGTAAGCACTTATAATCACAAATTAGACGGTTACGTTGTTTAGCCCAACATTAGGCAATTAAAATGGTGAATCGTGAGCAATCAAGTGATGTGTAAGTTCTAAGTTATGTGTGTTCTCACACTCATTTTTGCTGAATTTTATTTAAATGGTAACACCCGAGTACTGAAAAGTATGGGGTGTTACAGATATGACTAATATTCTTGATAAATCTCTTCTAAAATCTGGCATGACTTAGGAAGGATTGGATATCACGTATGCTTTTGAGGGCCGGTAAGTTAGCAATCAAATCAGTTTTGGCCTTATCTACTTCAATTTTGTTGGACGAGATGATATGTCTAAGAACAACTCCCTTTTGAACTATGAAATGACACTTCTCCCTTTTTAGAACAAGGTTCTTTTCTTCACACCGAGTCAAGACCACTTGTGAATTATTCAAACATTCATCGAATGTACAATTAAAGACGGAGTAGTCATCCATAAAGACTTACAAAAAATGCCCAACCAAATTAGAAAAAATAATGAACATGCATCTCTAGAAATTGGCATGAGCATTACAAAGATCGAATGACATTCGTTTGTATGCAAAGGTGTTAAAAGGACATGTGAAAGTTGTCGTTGCTGTTGTTGTTGTTTTTTTTTTTTTTTTCCAGGGGCAATGTCTATTTGGTTGTAACCAGAGTACCCATCAAGGAAGCAATAGTAGGAATGACCAGCTAACCTTTCTAAAATTTGATAAACAAAGGGTAAGGGGAAGTGGTCCTTCCTTGTGACCGTGTTTAGCTTCCTATAGTCAATGCACATTCTCTAACTAGTGGTGACTTTAATTGGCACTGATTCATTGTTGGCATTCGTGACTATGGTAATTCCAGATTTTTTAGGAACCACTTGAGTTGGACTCACCAATTGGCTATCTGAAATAAGAAAGTTGATACCCATATCCAGTAGTTTTAGGACCTTGGCTTTAACCACATCTTTCATATTTGGATTTAGTTGAAGTTGTGGTCGTCTAGACGATTTTACATTATCTTCGAGGTGTATTATATAAGTACAAATCAATGGGTCGATTCTCTTGATATTTGCAATTGTCCATCCTATGGCATTCTTATGTTATTTGAGAATCTAAATCAGTTTATTCTCTTGATCTTTATAAAGGTGGAAAGAAATCACCATTGAAAAAGTATCTCCTTAACCCAAATAGGCATATTTCAACTCAGACAACAACAGTTTTATGTTAAGATTTGGTGTTTTTATACTATATGGTAAAGGCTTAAAATTAATACAAGGAAGACTCTCAAAACAAGGCCTCCACTGGTTAGTCTCAAGAACCAACATAGAATCGAGCAAGGCATTCACAACATCTAAAATCATATCATCACTAGAATCAATGAAGTGAGACAAACACACTTTTAAGGGATCAGAGAATTTGGTTAGAATGAGCTCATCCTCCATGAGTGAATCGATCATGTTTATCTCATGAACCTCATCATCATGCCTTTAATGTTTGCATATATTAATCATATTCAACTCTAACATCATATTACCAAAGGACAATTTCATGACTTCATTCCAGCAATTGATCAAGGCATTTAAAGTAGCCAAGAATGGGCATCTCAGGATGACAAAAATTTGAGTGGTCAGTGAGTTGTAAGGTTGGCTTGGTGGGTTTTAATTCACCAAGTCCTAGTTGCTCGTATATCGAGTAGTGTATGAGATTAACACTTGCCCACAAGTCTAACAATGTTTGTTCAATCCAAAAATTACCTATAATATAAGAGATAGTAGGGCTACCCGAATCTTTGTATTTTGGGAGTGTGTTTTGTTTAAAATGTATTTATTATCAACCAAAGATTAAAATAAGAGCAATCGCTGAGGAAACGAGGCTACAACTTTATGACCGAGCTCGGGCTCTTTTTTAGGTTAAGCATCGTTAAGTTGGTCATCACCCTTAGAATTCTCAAATTCCTCGGGGTTCCTCAACCTTCTTTGGAACTGCTTTATCAACCACTTTTCCACTACTAAGAGTGGTGATAGACTTAGCGTGCTCAACATGTGGGTTAGAAGAATTTGAATCAACCACCTCATATTGCCCCTTGGGGTTCGGTTGTGGTTGGGCAGGGAAAATCCATTTCTCCCTAACATTGAGGGGAGATTCAATTCTTTCAATGGAAGTTTTGAGCTCTTGCAAGGTTTGCACAGTGGACTGATTGATTTACGCTTGTCTGTGCATGAAGGCTTGCAATATATCCTTTAGGGTCTTCTTCGCTGGGGGCACATAATGTGTACTAGTAAAGGGCCCATGAGGATTATTACTCGCATTCGTAGTAGGTCCGTTTCTCCAACTAAAGTTGGGATGATTTTGCCACTCGAGAATATACATGTTTGAATTTGGGGCATTGGCGGGGTGTTGATAAGCGTTCATGGAATTAGCTTGAGCTTGCTATACCTCCTAGAATTTAGGATTGTGAGACAATTCAGGGTTAGATGTAGATTACTCTCACATATTCCACAAGGACTTTTAACAACCTCATTGGGTTTAACTACGTCTACTTTTCTTAATTCAATGGCTTCAACTCTTCATGTGAGACCCACTATCTTTGCATTAACATCATCATTTTCTTTCAGAATATAAATTCTTCCTTTCTTCATGAGCACAAGTTTGGTATTACTAGCTTTATGAGGTGTATCCCATGATTAGGCATTCTTAACTAGAAGATCAATGTAATCCCAAGCCTCATCGGGATCTTTGCTCATGAACTCGCTATTACACATCATTTTTACAAATTGACACATGTTCGATCTCAGCCCATCCTAGAAAAATCTAATGACATGCCATGTTTTGTAGCCATGATATGGGCAAGTAAGCAAGATCTTCTTAAATCGCTCCCAACACTGGAAAACATTTCTTCCTCCTTTTTGAAGAAGTTCGTAATGTTCCTTCTGAATGCATTGGTTTTATGAATTGAGATTTTTTTTTCAAAAATTTCTGAGTCATCTTGGCTCATGTCCCGATAGATCCTAGCCTTAAGGAGTGTAGTCATGAATTCGCTCTCTCCTTTAAAGAGAAGGAAAATAATTTCAATCCCACTATGTCTTAAGAGACATTGTTATAATGCAAGATTTCGACGATCTCATCAAACTCTTTAATATGTAAGTATGAAATTTTAGAATCAAGTCCATGGAATTTAGGTTGCAACTGGATCACTCATGGTTTGAAATCAATGTTACCTGCATTTATAGGAAAAACCACATAAGAGGGTGTGGTTGTTCTTGTAAGTTGCAGGTAATCACATAAAGTCCTGACCAATGGCACATTATGTACCTCATTCTCATTGAAATTTGCTCCATTCTCAACCATGTTTCTAGTTGATTCACTAGTACTCATATGTTTTCTAGCTCTACGGTGAATGGATAGTCCTTCAACCAATTCTCCACTTGGGCATGAACACACACACAAACCCTATAATGAAAAGCTAACCCTAGAAACACAATCCTATAGCAAAAACAACTAATCAAAAATTAAGAAAATAACAGAAGAATGCTACCAGTAGGGGAGATACTTGACTCAAAACAAAACCCTACAAAATAAACAGAAATGTTAGTAACTAGAATCTAAACAAAAATATACTCTAAAAATAAACCCTAGGCTAAACCTATACTAAAGTATTCTTAATAGTTACAATCCCCGACAATGATGCCAAAAATTTGTTCTGATAACTCCAAGTACAAGGTTGTAAAGTAGTATATACTCTATAATACCGAGGTCAATCCACATGGACTGAATTGGTTAAAAAACTAATAGAACTAATTTAAATATAAAAGTAGGGTTTCTAACGAATTAAGAAGATTAATAATAATAATAATAAATGATAACTAAGGATTCAGGGATCCTAAATTAATAAATCTTTAATGTCAATTCGTCAAATCAACTTGGTCACTCAATTAAAATCGAATAAGGATTCGTTCTAATCTGAATATAGAGCAATTAATTTAATTTAAAACATCCAACAAAGATATATGAATCTTAATTGATTGATCTCTCATAAAAACCTAAGTAATTTTTCATAGTGAATCCAAAGCATTTATTGTACCCGAAGTTAACAATAGATCATAAGATTATACAGATCAAAACTTTCACCAATACTAAGAATTCAATCAAACCAATCAGAATTCAACATTCAAATCCATAATCATTGAATAAAAGTCAATTTAATCATTAAGAATCTCTTAAAAGGTTCACCCATTAGCCTTATCTAAGAGATTAGCAAAACATAGCTAACTTAAAAATTGGAAAAAAAAAAAAAAAAAACAAGAATTGAAGGATTGAAGAAGAAGAACGACGCCGACGAAGCTTCTCTCTAACTTGATCTCTCTCTCTCTCTCTCTCTCTCTCTCTCTCTCTCTCTCTCTCTCTCTCTCTCTCTCTCTCTCTCTCTCTCTCTCTCCAAACCCTAAGATACTCTAAATCAAGTTTAGAACTCCTTAAATAAGTGTTTCCACTGACTTTGGAAATAAGTTTCATAATTTTGCAAATTCACATAACTTACACAACCTTTGAGAAAACTGTTCAATTGGATCTTGTAATTGACAACCTGTTTATAGGATCAAAGATGTGTAAAAAAGTCCAACAACCAAACTTGAAAATTCAGAGTTTCTTGTTCGAATCAAATCCAACTTTGATTGTATCGAGCCCCATCGAAGGAATATAGATGGACTCGAAGTCCTAATAAGAATTCTTAAAAATTGCACTTTAATTCTTCAAAGCTTCCGAACTTCAAAACTTGGTTTCTTCAAAGCTCCTAATTGTTGGATCTTGTTCTCCATTAAGCTCTAATATTCATAAATGTCTCGGATCTTCTCTATCTTCCATCCAAGGTACTTTTTTTCTTTGATCAACAATTCACTTCTTTAATTGCTCATCTTGATCTCTTTTCGAGCTTTAAAAACTTTCATCTTAGACTTCAAATTCTTTTGCACATTAAAATTTTTTCTTACCATGCCATTTTAGCATTCAAATGTAAAGGAAAAGGATCCAAATCAGGGGATAAATATGCAATATTTAACACTTAATACATGTGTACATGTGCACACGTGTTTTCTTGCATTCATCAAAGAATTTCATGCATCATGCATATATACATCCATTAATCTATGCAAGTTGTGATAATTGAAATGTGGTTGTTCATTTAGTGTGAAGCTAGAAGTACGTTATTATAATTATATTATTTTAGTGCTCTACCTTGGGAGATCCAAAATGGTTTTGCATGGATGCACTATCTTGGTTTTTTATTTTCCCCTAAAATGTTACACGGATGCTCTGTCCGAACTCCCTAAAACGTTAGATGCACAATGCCCTATATTGGGAGATCCCAAATGATTATGGTGCTCTGCCTTAGGTTAATCCCTAAAATGATTACATAGGTGCTCTGCCTAGTTCGTCCCAAATTGTCTTTATTTATTATTGATTGATTATATGTTAATAATCATATGATTTAATGTCTCTTTATAATTCTTCTTGAATTCCATTGTTAACCTTCTACGATGTGATTATATGTTTTATTATCATGTAAACTTGGAATTTCCAAATTATGGGTGCGAAGTGACCCCATAAACCATCGTGCTCACCCCCACTTAGAGAGTTTTGTAGGTACAAAGGGGGAGTATTTCGAGCAAGAAGGACAATACTGATAATTTTCATTATATTATTTTAGGTTTAGTTTGAATTTTTAATGTTATTTTTCTCATTAGGTTAGTTTGGATTTGAGATTTCAATGTAATGAGAAAATAGGGTTGATTAGTGAACATTAATGAGAATTATATAAATGGTATTTATTTCCCTTTATTTGGCTCTAAATGTGTACTGTATTGAATGAAAATTATGTGTATTGTGATTTGATTTGATTAATTAATCTCACAGTCCTGAAATTCGGATTCGAGACTGTCCAACTCAGGTACCAAATATCAGGGCGTGACACCCTTAAGGACCCATGGAAATTCTGGCTCACTTGAGTTACCCAATAGTTCAAAAAAGGCCCAAACATCAAGAAAATACATGTGGGCCCAAAAGAGGAAATAAGAGGCCCACTTGAGTTTCAAAAGGGCTAAAATGCATAAGCCTCACTCATGCATGTTCACATGGGCCATAAGAAATGGATGGCCCATTCTAACCAATTAAGAATCCCAAGAATCTGAGGTGGGCCCATCTAATCTCATTGGGCCTAGCCACATCCCCAAGGCATAAAAGCATGTAGTGTAAAAAGAAATAAAGTAAAAAAGAAACCAAGGAAGAAAAGAGAAAAGGGAGCCCAAAACAAGGCTAAGGCCCACTCTAATCACATGGGACCAACGACCTTTCTTTAGGGTCATTGGATAAATAGTCCATGTATCCTCTCAAGATAGAGAATTCCCCATGAAAGCTTCATTACTCATGGAAGGGGAGGAAAAAAAAAAAAAAAAAGGAACGATAGAAAATGAAAGCCCCCTCTTGTGCACACCACCACCTTGGACTTGAATGAAGAACTCTACAAGCTTGCTTGCCCCCACCAACTCACTTAAAAGGTGCCCTAAAAGCAAGAAGGGAAAATTTTTAAGGAAGGATGTGAGAGGAGGAAGAGGTGGAAGAAAAAAATGTTGCGCAGCATGCCAACAACGCAGTGAGCTGAGATCCAATCTCAACCCTCACCCACAAACAATAAATAAGAAAAAATATAAACTATAAACAGATCAAAGCAATCCAAACAAACCACAAGACAAGATATACGTGGAAAAACCCCAACAAGGGTAAAAAACCATGGATACAATCTTTCACTATGAAGAAAAACAGAAATTACAAAGCGATATACTAACCTCTCCCTTAGAAATATAGAGAAAACCCTTTGCCCACACCTTAGAATTATTTTCTAATGCTTTCCAATGCTCACCTTAACCCTAGAATAGCCCTAGGGACACCTATTTATAGTTTAGGCAACTTCCCTTTCGCACCCTTGCGAAAGGCGACACAGAAATTCGCAGTCCGCATCAGATTCGGAAATGAATCTGTGTAACCACGACCTGTCGAGCATACTGCATGACCGGTCGAGCGAACCCCACGATTGGTCGAGCATGAGCCTCGACCGGTCGAGCACCTCGAAACCAAAAACCTTATGCTCGCTGGACTTTGAGTCGTGTCAGTCCACAACTGGTCACGACCGGTCAAGTGAGCTCCACGACCGGTCGAGCAGGGGCCACGACCGGTCGTGTGCGACCCTAGATGTTGCTCCACTTCTCAACAATCTCCCACTTGGAGATACATCATTATAAACCTTTGTCTTCTTCATCCGGAGTACACCACCTCCCCGTCTTCAAGCCTGAAGACGAATCAAAGCTGAATAGAGATTCAGCTTCTCCCGTGTAACTACCTTAGTCAGCATATCCGCAGGATTCTCACTTCTATGAATCTTCTCTAGAACAATCGATCCATCTTCTAGTAATGAACGTATGAAGTGATATTTGATGGCAATATGTTTGGTCCTTAAATGAAAGGCTAAATTCTTAGCCAAGTGTATTGCACTCTGACTGTCACTGTACAGTTTGCAATCTGCTTGCTTCTTACCCAACTCCTCCATAAAACTTTGCATCCACACCATCTCCATGCAAGCTTTTGTAGCCACAACATATTCTACTTCCGTCGTATCGATAGATACTATCTTCTGTAACTGACAGACTCAACTTACTACAGCACTACCCAGAGTAAAGACATAGCCAGTAGTGCTTCTTCTGTTATCAATATCTCCTGCCAAATCTGAATCTACGTAGCCTTGTAGCTTAATTTTCTATCCTCCATAACACAGGCCTATATCCACAGTACCTACTAGGTATCTGAGGATCCACTTCACAGCTTCCCAATGTTCCTTCTCGGGGTTGTTCATGAACCTACTAACAACTCTCACTGCTTGAGCAATGTCTCGCCTCGTGCTCACCATAGCATACATGAGACTCTCAATAGCTGACGCGTATGGGACTTTATCCATGTAGTCCCGTTCCTCCTGCGTCTTTGCACCTTGCTCTTTAGATGCTTGAAGTGGTTGGCTAATGGAGTGTTAACCGGCTTAACAACTCCCATATTGAATCAATCAAGTACCTTAGCTATGTACTCTGCCTGTGACAAAAACAGTTTCTTATTTTCCCTATCACGCTTTATCCTCATACCTAGGATTTATTTTGCAGCTCCCAAATCCTTCATGGCAAATTCTCTAGACAGCTGTCTTTTGAGATCTGAGATGTCCTTCATGCTTGAACCAGCCATAAGCATGTCATCAATGTATAGAAGAAGGATGATGTATGACGTATCAAACTTCTTCAAATAGCAACAGTGGTCAGCATGACATCTCCTGTAACCGTTTTCCGACATGAAACTGACGAACTTCTTGTACCACTACTTTGGGGCCTGCTTCAGGCGATATAGACTCTTCTTCAGTCTGCACACCTTGTTCTCATTTCTTGGTGTCACGTATCCTGTCGGTTGATGCATATATATCTCTTCTTCAAGGTCCCCATGAAGAAAGGCTGTCTTAACATTTAACTGCTCTAGATGTAAGTCCTCTGTAGCCACTATACTTAAGACCATGCGAATCATAGACATTTTCACCACAAGTGAAAATATTTCAGTGAAATCGATTCCTGCTTTATGTTGAAACCCTTTCACAACCAATCTATCCTTGTACCGTTTCGAACTATCGTACTCCTCCTTCAGTCTGTAAACCCGCTTGTTATGAAGAGCTTTCTTACCCTTAGGTAGAGTGACTAGCTCCCATATACGATTAGACTCAAGAGAGTCCATCTCATCATCCATGGCCTGCTCCTACTTAACCCGTGTATCTGACTGTAACGCCTCTTCAAAATACTCTGGCTCACCATTATTTGTCAGCAGTAGATAATGTAAGGAGGGTGAGTATCAGATCGTGGGTCTTCTCTCCCGAGTATACCTCATCATAACTGGTGTATGCGGCTCTGCCTCATAATGCTCCTGTTCATGATCATCCTGTGGTGTTGTAACACCCATGTCCGGTAACTCTTCCATCTCTACGAATTCTTTTTTCTCGACCTTATTTTCTTGCACACTGTCCTTATGCATTACTTTTTCATTAAAGACTACCTCCTTCCTTCTGAAGATTTTTCTATTTTCTGCATCCCAAAACTTGTAGCCAAAATCATGCTGCCCGTAGCCTATAAACGTGTGCCTCTTGGACTACGCATCCAGCTTGTTTCTGTGCTCTGCATCAATGTGAATATATGAAGTGCAACCAAACACTCTAAGATGTGCAAGGTTCACTTCTTTCCCAGTTCAGGCTTCTTCTGGTAGCCCACCATCTAATGGTGTTGAGGGACTTCTATTGATGAGATATGCGGCAATATTCACAGCATCTGCCCAAAACGTCTTGGGCAATCCTTCATGTAACCTCATGCTCCTGGCGCGCTCAAAGATGGTCCTGTTAATGCGTTCAGCCACACCATTCTGCTGCGGTGTCCCTGAAATCATTTTCTGATGTTTGGTTCCATTTTCCGCACAATACTCCTCAAACCTCTTATCACAGTATTCTCCCCCATTATCAGATTTGAGACATTTTACTCTTTTACCTATCTCATTTTTTACCATAACTTTCCACTTCTTAAATATAACAAACACATCAAATTTATGCTTTAAAAAATAGACACACAGTTTTCTACTAGCAACATCAATAAAAGAAACAAAATAACGTGAGCAACTAAGAGATAATACCTGTGCCGGTCCCCACACATCAGTGTATACAAGCTCCAACAGATGCGTCTTTGGAGCGCGTCCCGTCTTCTTGAAGCTTACCCTCTTCTGCTTGTCATACACGCAGTCCTCGAAGAATTCCAAGTCAATAGACTTTATCCCTGGTAGCTTTCCTTTAAATAATAGCACTTTCATCCCCTTCTCACTCATATGTCCCAACCTCTGATGCCATAACTGCCCATTCACTCCAGTTGATGCGACTAAGAGTGAACTATACGATCCTGAAGTCACGTACAAAGTACCTTCCTTTTTGCCTCGACATATCACCAAAGCACCTTCTGTGATCTTCTAGGAATCATTGGTGAATGTCGTCACATAACCAGTATTGGCCAACTGTCCCACTTAGATCAAGTTACGTTTCAAACTCAGTACATGTCTGATAAACTTCAATTTAAAAATCGTTCCGCCTTTCTGATTGACATGAACGTCTCCCTTTCCAACAATATTACACTGCTCATCATCACCCAGGTAGACTCTTCCAAAGTCACCTGACACATAATCAAGCAGAACTTCCTTACATGAGGTGACATGAAACGAAGCACCCGAGTTAATAACCCAAGACTCATTTCTCGCATCAAGAGACAAGATCAAAGCCTCCGTGTCACTCTCCTCAGATAGATTCACTGAATCCATCCCGCTTTGAGAGCTTCCTTCTTGTTTCTTGAGCACCCTACAATCACGTTTCATATGTCCCTTCTTGCTATAATGCCAACACCCGTCTTTGTCTTTCGGTCCCTTGGACTTCTTCCTCGACTTAGAAAGTTTGTATTTATTGCCTCCTTTGTTCATCGATCTTCCTCTTCCTTCAACATTTAGAGCATTCCCTAAGTCCCCCGAAACTCCTGATGCATTTCTTCTAGATTCTTCGCTAAGAATTAGACCAGACACATTATCAAATTTCAGCTTTGTCGACCCTGAAGAATTCCTCACAACAATCACCAAACCATCCCAATTGTTTGGCAAACTGGATAAGATCAATAACGCCCTGACCTCATCCTCAAAAGCAATGCCAACGGATTCCAACTAACTCGTGACTGTATTGAACTCATTTAAACGTTCAGCTACACTCCCACCATCTGACATCTTCATGTTGAATAGTTGTTTCATAAGATGAACCTTGTTGAATGCTGAAGGCTTTTCATACATGGTGGCTAGGGCTTCCATTAATTCTTTTGTAGTTTTCACCTTGGATATATTAAAGGCGACGCTCTTAGACAAAAAGAGTCGGATCGTTCCTAAAGTCTTCCTATCTAGTAAAAACCATTCATCATTTGTCATCTTTTCTGGTTGCTTCTCTTTTCCTCCTAAATGAATATAGAGGTCCTTCTGATAAAGATAATCCTTCATCTGCATCTTCCATAAGACAAAGTTTAAACCATCAAACTTTTCAATTCTAGTTTTTTCTTCCTCTATCATCGTTCCTAATAGAACTAAACCAATAGCTTGGAAACAAGTTGCTGCGTAGCACGCCAACAACGCAGTGAGCCGAGATCCAATCTCTAGCCTCACACACAAATGATAAACAAGAAGAAATATAAACTAAAAACAGATCAAAACAATCCAAACAAACCACAAGACAAGCTATACGTAGAAAAACCCCAACAAGGGTAAAAAAAAAACCATGGATGCAATCTTCCATTATGAAGAAAAACAGAGATTACAAAGCGATATACTAACCTCTTCCTTGGAAATATAGAGAAAACCCTTTGCCCACACCTTAGAATTACTTCCTAATGCTTTCCAATGCTCACCTTAACACTGGAATATCCCTGGGGACACCTATTTATAGTTTAGGCACACAGAAATCCTCAGTCCGCATCAGATTCAAAAAAAAATCTGTGTAACCACGACCGGTCGAGCAGACTGCACGACTGGTCGAGCAGACTGCACGACTGGTCGAGCAGAACCCACGATTGGTCAAGCATGAACCTCGACCGTCGAGCACCTCGGAACCAAAAACCTTATGCTCGCTGGACTTTGACTTGTGCCAGTCCACGACTAGTCACGACCGGTCGAGTAGGGGCCACGACCGATCGTGCGCGACCCCAAATGTGTCTCCACTTCTCAATAAAAAAAGACATGAAATGAAAAGAGAGAAGCTTAACTTGGACAATATGAAAGAAAGCTCCAACCTTGCTACCATTAGAGCTGGCTAAGGAAGGAAACCTTAGAAAAATGGGAGAGTAAAAAGGAAGGGATATGAGAGTAAGTAAAGAAGAAGAAGAGAAAGAAAAGAGAGCTTGTGAAGAGGAGAGCTAGCTAGAAGGAAACATGAAGGGGGAGGTATATCTTTCATCTTTTCTGGTTTCTTCTCTTTTCCTCCTAGAGGAATATAAAGGTCCTTCTGATACAGATAATCCTTCATTTGCATCTTCCATAAGGTAAAGTTTGAACCATTAAACTTCTCAATTCTAGTTTTCCCTTCTTCTGTCATCAATCCAATAAAAACTAAACGAATAGCTTTGATATCAGTTGTTGCGCAGCACGCCAACAACGCAGTGAGCCGAGATCCAATCTCAAGCCTCACCCACAAACGATAAACAAGAAGAAATATAAACTAGAAACAGATCAAAGCAATCCAAACAAACCACAAGACAAGATATACGTGGAAATCCCCAACAAGGGTAAAAAACCATGGATGCAATCTTCCACTATGAAGAAAAATAGAGATTACAAAGTGATATACTAACCTCTCCCTTGGAAATATAGAGAAAACCCTTTGCCCACACCTTAGAATTATTTTCTAATGCTTTTCAATGCTCACCTTAACCCTAGAATAGCCCTAGGGACACCTATTTATAGTTTAGGCAACTTTCCTTTTGCACCCTTGCGAAAGGTGACACAGAAATCTTCAGTCTGCATCTAATTCAGAAACGAATCTGCGTAACCATGACCGATCGAGCAGACTACACGACCGGTCGAGCGGACCCCACGACTGGTCGAGCAACTTGGAACCAAAAACATTATGCTCGCTGCAATTTGAGTCATGATAGTCCACGACTAGTCCCGACCGGTCGAGCAGGGGCCACGACCGGTCATGCGTGGCCCCAGATGTGTCTCCACTTCTCAACAAAAAAGACATGAAATGAAAAGAGAGAAGCTTACCTTGGACAATATGGAAGAAAGCTCCAACCTTTCTACCTTAGAGCTAGCTAAGGAAGGAAACCTTAGAAAAATGGGAGAGAAAAAAGGAAGGGATATGGGAGTAAGTAAAGAAGAAGAAGGGAAGATAGAGAGCTGTGAAGAGGAGAGCGTGCTAGAATGAAACATGAAGGGGGTGGTATATCTGTCATCTTTTCTTGTTACTTTTCTTTTCCTCCTAGAGGAATATAAAGGTCCTTCCAATACAGATAATTCTTCATCTGCATCTTCCATAAGGCAAAGTTTGAACCATCAAACTTCTCAATTCTAGTTTTCTCTTCTTCTGTCATCGCTCCCAATAGAACTAAACCAATAGCTTTGATGTCAGTTGTTGCGCAGCATGCCAACAACGCAGTGAGCCGAGATCCAATCTTAAGCCTCACCCACAAATGATAAAGAAGAAGAAATATAAACTAGAAACAGATTAAAGCAATCCAAACAAACCACAAGGCAAGATATACATGGAAAAACCCCAACAAGGGTAAAAAACCACGGATGAAATCTTCCACTATGAAGAAAAAGCAGAGATTACAAAGCGATATACTAACCTCTCCCGTGGAAATATAAGAAAGAAAACCCTATGCCCACACCTTAGAATTATTTTCTAATACTTTTCAATGCACCTTAACCCTAGAATAGCCCTAGGGACACCTATTTATAGTTTAGGCAACTTCCCTTTCGTACCCTTGCGAAATGCGACACAGAAATCCTCAATCCGCATCAGATTTGGAAATGAATCTGTGTAACCACGACCGGTCAACCAAACTGCACAACCAGTCGGACAGACCCCACGACTGGTTGAGCATGAGCCTCGACCGGTCGAGCACCTCGAAACCAAAAACCTTATACTCGCTAGACTCTGAGTTGTGCCAGTCCACTACTGGTCACGACCGGTCGATCAGGGGCCATGACCGGTCGTGCGTGGCCCCAGATGTGTCTCCACTTCTCAACAAAAAAGACATGAAATGAAAAGAGAGAAGCTTACCTTGGACAATATGGAAGAAAGCTCCAACCTTGCTACCTTAGAGCCAGCTAAGGAAGGAAACCTTAGAAAAATGGGAGAGTAAAAAGGAAGGGATATGGGAGTAAGTAAAGAAGAAGAAGAGAAAGAAAAGAGAGCTTGTGAAGAGGAGTGCTTGCTAGAATGAAACATGAAGGGGAGGTATATCTGTCATATTTTCTGGTTTCTTCTCTTTTCCTCCTAGAGAAATATAGAGGTCCTTCTGATACAGATAATCCTTCATCTGCATCTTCCAGAGGGCAAAGTTTGAACCATCAAACTTCTCAATTCTTATTTTCCCTTCTTCTGTCATCGCTCCCAATAGAACTAAACCAATAGCTTTGATACCAGTTGTTATGCAGCATGCCAACAACGCAGTGAGCCGAGATCAAATCTCAAGCCTCACCCACAAATGATAAACAATAAGAAATATAAACTAGAAATAGATCAAAGCAATCCAAACAAACCACAAGACAAGATATACGTGGAAAAACCCCAACAAGGGTAAAAAACCATGAATGCAATCTTCCACTATGAAGAAAAATAGATATTACAAAGTGGTATACTAACCTCTCCCTTAGAAATATAGAGAAAACCCTTTGCCCACACCTTAGAATTATTTCTTAATGCTTTCCAATGCTCACCTTAACCCTAGAATAGCCCTACGGACACCTTTTTATAGTTTAGGCAAAATCCCTTTCGCACCCTTGCGAAAGGCGACACAGAAATCCTCAGTCTGCATCAGATTCGGAAACGAATCTGCATAACCAAGACTGGTCGAGCAGACTGCACGACCGGTCGAGTGGGCCCCACGACTGGTCGAGCATGAGCCTCGACCGGTCAAGCACCTCGCAACCAAAAACCTTATGCTCGGTGGACTTTGAGTCGTGCCAGTTCACGACTGGTCATGACCGGTCGAGCCGGGGCCACGACCGGTCATGCGCGGCCCCAGATGTGTCTCCACTTCTCAACAAAAAAGACTTGAAATGAAAAGAGAGAAGCTTACCTTGGACAATATAGAAGAAAGCTCCACCCTCGCTACCATAGAGCTGGCTAAGGAAACCTTAGAAAAATGGGAGAGTAAAAAGGAAGGGATATGGGAGTAAGTAAAGAAGAAGAAGAGAAAGAAAAGAGAGCTTGTGAAGAAGAGATCTTGCTAGAATGAAACACGAAGGGGGTGGTATATCTGTCATCTTTTCTGGTTACTTCTCTTTTCCTCCTAGAGGAATATAGAGGTCCTTCTGATACAGATAATCTTTCATCTGCATCTTCCATAAGGCAAAGTTTGAACCATCAAACTTCTTAATTCTAGTTTTTCCTTCTTCTATCATCGCTCCCAATAGAACTAAACCAATAGCTTTGATACCAGTTGTTGCGCAGCACGCCAACAACGCAGTGAGCTGAGATCCAATCTCAAGCCTCACCCACAAATGATAAATAAGAAAAAATATAAACTAGAAACAGATAAAAACAATCCAAACAAACCACAAGACAAGATATACGTAGAAAAACCCCAACAAGGGTAAAAAACCACGGATGAAATCTTCCACTATGAAGAAAAACAGAGATTATAAAGCGATATACTAACCTCTCCCTTGAAAATATAGAGAAAATCCTTTGCCCACACCTTAGAATTAATTCCTAATACTTTTAATGCTCACCTTAACCCTAGAATAGCCCTAGGGACACCTATTATAGTTAGGCAACTTTCCTTTTGCATCCTTGCGAAAGGCGACACAGAAATCCTCAATCCGCATTAGATTTAGAAACGAATCTGCGTAACCACGATCGGTCGACTAGACTCCACGACTGGTCAACCAGACTGCATGACCGGTCGAGCGGACCCCACGACTGGTCGAGCATGAACCTCGACCAGTCGATCACATCGGAACCAAAAACCTTATGCTCTCTGGACTTTGACATGTGCCAGTCCACGACTGGTCACGACCGGTCGTGCAGGGGCCACGACCGGTCGTGCGCGGCCCCAGAAGTGTCTCCACTTCTCAACAAAAAAGACATGAAATGAAAAGAGAGGATCTTACCTTGGACAATTTGGAAGAAAGCTCCAACCTTGCTACCTTAGAGCTGGCAAAGGAAGGAAACCTTAGAAAAATGGGAGAGTAAAAAGGAAGGGATATGAGAGTAATTAAAGAAGAAGAAGAGAAAGAAAAGAGAGCTTATGAAGAGGAGAGCTTGCTAGAATGAAACATGAAGGGGGTAGTTTATCTGTCATCTTTTCTGGTTTCTTCTGTTTTCCTCCTAGAGGAATATAGAGGTCCTTCTGATACAGATAATCTTTCATCTGCATCTTCCATAAGGCAAAGTTTGAACCATCAAACTTCTCAATTCTAATTTTTCCTTCTTCTGTCATTGCTCCCAATAGAACTAAACTAATAGCTTTGATACCAGTTGTTGCGCAGCACGCCAACAACGCAGTGAGCTGAGATCCAATCTTAAGCCTCACCCACAAACCATAAACAAGAAGAAATATAAACTAGAAATAGACCAAAGCAATCTAAACAAACCACAAAACAAGATATACGTGGAAAAAACCCAACAAGGGTAAAAAATCACGAGTGCAATCTTCCACTATGAGGAAAAAACAGAGATTACAAGCGATATACTAACCTCTCCCTTGGAAATATAGAGAAAACCCTTTACCCACACCTTAGAATTATTTCCTAATGCTTTTCAATGCTCACCTTAACCCTAGAATGGCCCTAAGGACACCTATTTATAGTTTAGGCAACTTCCCTTTCTCACCGTTGTGAAAGGCGACACAGAAATCCTCAATCTAGATCAGATTCGGAAATAAATCTGCGCAACCATGACCGATCAAGCGGACCCCACGACTGGTCGAGCATGAATCTCGACCGATTGAGCACCTCGGAACCAAAAACCTTATGCTCGCTGGACTTTGAGTTGTGTCAGTCCACGACTGGTCACAACCGGTCGAGCAGGGACCACGACCGGTCGTGCGCAGCCCCAGATGTGTCTCCACTTCTCAACAAAAAAGACATGAAATGAAAAGAGAGAAGCTTACCTTAAACAATATGGAAGAAAGCTCTAACCTTGTTACCTTAGAGCTGGCTAAGGACGGAAATCCTTAGAAAAATGGGAGAGTAAAAAGGAAGGGATATGGGAGTAAGTAAAGAAGAAGAAGGGAAAGAAGAGAGAGCTTGTGAAGAGGAGAGCTTGCTAGAATGAAACATGAAGGGGGTGGTATATGTAAGGAAAGGAAACACACCCTATGGACCAGCAACCCCCCCTTCGCAGTCGGTGTTCGCAAGCGAAAGAGTGGGGTGTAAGAGATTTCAGAAAATACAAAAGTTGATGGGATGGAAGAGAGAGAGGAGAGAGAAAATAAAGAGAAATTGAAGAGAAATTGAAAAGGGGGAAGAAAATGAGAAAATGGAAGATACGAGAAAGTATGAAAATTTTCAAAATTTTCCAATAAAAACCAGTCTTAACCGTGATTGTTCGATCACGAAATGATAGACTGGAACATTTCATGAAAATTTCCAAAAATACTTGCAATAAACATTGGTCTTAATCGCGATCATCGATCTCGAATTGACAGACTGAATCATCTAATGAAAAAAAATAAAAAAAAAATACTTACAATAAAAATCAGACTCGATTATGGCCATCAAATCACGAAATGATGGACTGAATCACCTATCAAAAATTCATATATATATATATCTATATATATATATATATATATATATATATATATATATATATATATATATATATATATATATATATATATATATATATATCTTCAATAAAAAATCGTGCCTAATCACATCCATCATGGTGAAGTGACGGGCCAAATCTTCAATCCTAAATACCAAAAATATATCCCTAGTGGAGTTTGGATGGTAATCACGATGACTAGATCGTGAAGCACGGACCGGATCGCCATCCCCAATAAGTTGGGCTAAACCTTGAGATGATGGATTTGATTAATCATACACTGATGAATCAGAATATTTATCATAGTCGTCGGCCATATCCACATCAATCCCAATAAAGTCGATCTTCATCACAACCATTAGGATGCGAAATGATAGACAAGATCATCATACCCAAAAATCCTTCCAAGTGGACCCAATCTTAATCGCGATCGGTCAAGTGCAAAATGACAGATCAAATCATCCTCGGCAAAACCAACCCCGATCATGACCATCAAACCGCAAAAATAATAAAATCGGATGACCATAGAAAAAACCTAAAAAATATATATCCCTAGTAGAGCTTATCTTAATCATAACCCTTGGATTGTGAGCCAACAGATCAAGTCCATCCCGAAAACCACAAAAATATGCTTGTCAATAAAGACAAGTCTCGATTGTAGCCATCCAACTACAAGAAGACGGATTGGTCCCTTTGCATGTTTTTAATAAAAACCAGTTAATTGGAAGACCCACAGGCATCCCTAGTGGAGGCGACCAAGTAAGCTAGACCTATTTACAAAAAAACTTTTATAATAAAAACCCCTACAAAGTATCACTCCTTAGGGTGGAGCGACTTTCAAAATCCCAAAAAAGAATTTTCAAAATAAAGCATCAGGCATCCAAGGCACTAAGAGATCTTCCATACCTGTAGGTCGAGGATGGCACAAAATCAAAATAAGATATGATATCTCATTGTTTCTCCAAAGTCATCAGATCCATATGCTCACCAAACTGTGGTCTACCTAAGCTACAGTGTTGAAACGGTTGTACCGAATACCCAATATAGGAATGAATGATAAGTTAAGTCCTAGTCAAAAGAAACCACTTAAAGCGGTGAGAAAGATGAACTGTAATCTAAGTGTCGAAACCAAAAGATTTCAACGAAAAAAGGTCACTTACACATACCTAATCCTAGATACTTATGGAACTTGATCAAGTCCAAGTCGGTGCAGTGAGTTTCTCGTAAGGCCATAAAAAACACAAGACAACTATCCAATCTGACAATCAAGAAAAAGTACTCCTAAGATGATCAAGGAAGCAACATACATTCCAAATCCAGTCAATAGGGGATTCCCATAAGGCCACAAAAAGCATAAAGGTACTACTTTTCAAATTCTTCCATTGCCAAAACTGATCAGGCGTGAAAGGGTTACAATTGGTTACTCATAATACCGCAAAAAGCGTAGGGACAATCGCAACATTTTTTCCAAACCCTCATTATATGTGTGAGTTATCTATTTCTAGAAAATCCGCTTACACGAACACCAGGGAAAGTAATGAATCCAGACCACACCCAAACCTGATTAGTGAGGGTGGGGTGTCCACTCACTTTGGCACTTGATTGTAAACAACCTCTAATAAAGAGGGGCATCTGTAGACACCCCACGCACAGACCGATAAGTTGATCATAGGCTAGTCAACTGAATCAAACCCAGGCAACTCAGTCAAACCCAATCAACCTAGTTAACTCATTCTAACCTAGTCGACTTGGTTCACCCACCTAACTCATTCCAACCCAATCAACTCAATTAACCCAATATGTCCAAAACCAAGCCCAATTTTTGGCTTAAGTCCAAACCCATACCAAGGCCCATTAACACCTAAAGACCACAATAATGTAAAATCGAGAGGAACAAGGGTGATACACCACCCAAGCGGTTACTTGAGAAAAATGGAAGAGTTCCACATGCTAGGTGGTGCATTATGTGTCGCCTGACACATGGCAAGTCTCCCACTTTCGTTAGAGAATTAGGTGGAGTGGTGACATCAACTGGACTCCTTGGCAATTGCATTGAAAAGGGAAAAAACAACAATGTCATTACCTTTCATCGAAATTATGATCTATGCCATTGATCCAACCGCTTAGATTAATGCGCCATGTGGCAATAACCAATCCCAATCCTTATAGCCTTTTCACCCCTAGATTTTCCAATAATTACTAGAAAACTACCTTAAGACCTTATAAATACTCATTACCATTTCATTTCAAGATGATCTCTTAACCTTCCAAGTGATCTTAAGGAAGAGAGAGTAAAAGAGGGAGAATGGGATCTAACCTACCCATCTCCCAAGGAGAGAAAGAGTGCAAGAGAGGAAGCCCATTTAGCCTTTGATCACCCTAATCAAGCCTTAGTCTTATCCACTTGAGTCATCAAAGGTCGAGCCAACCCACTCAAGTCAATCCTTGCGATACAACTCGTCCACCCATTTGCCCTTCTCTAATCAATTTCACCAATACTTATATTGGCATCGTACAACACCCCTTTCCTTCTCAACCCTCTGGTTTATTCCCCACCTATCAGCATTGCATATCACATGCATTGCATCTGAGAACCCAGTCAATTCGAGTGTATGCTTTGTGACTTGTCAAAATATCGAATCCCGCCCATAAAAACTTGGATTTAACTAGTTATTTAATTGCTTTGCCAAGTGGGTGAGTTAAGTTAGATTTATCTGACCTAGGTCATCACTTTTCACAGGCATCGCATTATCACACTACATGCCACACACTTGTGTCATTCATGCTCAAGAACCATCCGAATTCCTGATAGTTTGTTTAGTCCTATGAAGTAGATACGTACAATCGTACGGGTAGAGAGAGTGCATAACACTTTCCCTCTTTGTAATTGCGCTCTCTTACCTAAAATTTATAGTCGCAAATTAATAAACCATTTTACCATAAGGAATTCAACGATTGATTCTCTTAAGATTTCTACGGGGTCTAATCAGCTTTAGAAATTTAAGAAACTGGCTAGAGGTGACTTTGGTCAAATATAATACCCCACGCCTCAAACATGCCAGCGAAAGCCCATGAGAAAGTCACATGTGAGTGTGATCCACCCGAGAGTTCACACTACCATATACTACATCATGCCGATCTGATAAATATGAATCATTTTATTAATGGTATTTAATATGGACGACCAAGATAATTTACACGAAATAGGTCCAATCAACAATTCGATCCATCTGTTTGCTAGGGTCCATCATGGATTGCTTATGACGGTAAAATCACTTTTGTTAGATAACTGTGACCATCCCATCCAATGCTTTTAAAATAGATAAACTAAGGCCAAATCAACGATGGATACAATGCCTCATCAATGTAAATTTTAGTAGTTAATGAAATGTGCTCTAAATCCATTGACAGATCAGATCGATTGATTGGATTGTCCAAGTACTGATGCAACTAATATCAGTTTAACTTGCACTGCTCTAAGAGCATTGGAGCATTTCTCTCAGTAGAAATAGCAGAGTTACTGTCTAAGCCTATCTAAATTCATAAACAACCCTTGGATGGCCAAGAAAAAGACTCTGGACAACAACCTGATTCTTAACCCTAGCAAGGACAAAACAGAAATGAAATACTAAGTTTTGAGTGAAAATGTCATTTTCACTCAGAAAATGACCCCTTTGTTTTAAATCATTCACGGACAACCGACTTAGGGCAACTGTTAAGATTTTCTAACATGTTTGATTTTTAAACGCGATCTATCTATCTCGGGGCACAAGATGAATTTCCTGGATCGATACGCCACCTGTCATGTATTCTACTGTGAAAAGAAAGCCGTCACTCTATGGCACAAGCTGATCCATCCATTAGGTTGGATGACTTATTATTATTATTATTAAATCAACCTCATTGGACAATCCATAACTTTCAACGAGTTGACTTTACAAAAAATCTGATCATTAACCATGTTCCTTAAAAGGTTCTATGCAATAGAGCTCATGGCAACTTCCCATGAGGTCCAGCTACGTGGGTGCCACCATGATATATGTCGAACATCAACACTGTGCATTTGATGGTCCCCTTTAACATTGTGGGATACCCCAAAAATCAACCATATACGGGACTCAGGTGGGCCATATCTTCTAAAATCATGTGAAGACATGCCTAAAACATATAAAAACACTTGGTGAGGCCCACCTGAAATTTGGATGCGTCTGAAACTTGGTCTGACCCCTCATCCAAGTGGGACACACATAATGGATGGGCTTGATTTGTGAACCACATCTCGGTGGGCCCAACAAATGATTATGAATGTTTTAATGGAGGATAACCCCTCTCCACTGTTGTATGTGGTGTGGCCCACCAAAGTCATGGATTGACTTGATTTTCAAGCCCATGGTCCACCATGGAATGGTGCATCTGATTGATGAGATAGATTTTCGACACACATCACAGTGGGGCCACACAGCTCGACCTCATGGGAAGTTCTTCCCATGAGGTCAACCTCATGGTACCATTTCCATATATTATATATATATATATATATATATATATATATATAACACCCACACCACATGGGCACTGTCACGTTGAGGGCTACCAGTCAATCATCGGATTGTCAAATAGGTTGGATTTTACTAGCAATACCTGTCCATCTCAGCCTCCAATAAATGGATGGACTAGATTGTCAGGTCACCTGCCACGTTTACGGTGAAAAGAAAGTTAGCACGGCGTGCAAAGAGGAAACCGGATTACATAATGAGTACGCTTTTATTGCCCCGAGTAAACTATGTTGGACCCACCGTGACTGTATATGATTTATTCATGCTGTCTATTTAGTTTTTTCTCCTCGTTTTAAGGAACAAGTGCAAAATTGAAGCATATACGAAGGTAGACCAACCAGGAAACCATGGGAATGATGATTTCCGTTGTTTATTTGTCATCCGACATGTTCATAAGATAACACAGAGACATGGATGAACGGAAAATACAAATAAAAGCTTGATACAAAATTTCTCCAGCTCTCAAGAATTTTTCAACAGTAGATATTCAATTCACAATGTTTCATGTGATGTGCTCTTCTTGAGTTTTGGATAAGTTTCATTTTTATGTCCAGCGTAAACTTGTCTGGTAAAATGAGTGGACGGAGCGGATAAAATACATAAAACTACAGTGGGTTCCATAAAGCTTACTCAGTAGTAAGCAATCCACCTCCACAAAGAAATATTAAAGCTGATCCGTGCACAGTAAGCATTGGATACCCGCCCTTTTGAGATTAACCTTTTTTTTTTTTTTGTTCTCCCTTGAAACGGAGGAAAGATTTAAAGAAGAGACGTGGATTGCATACTAAGGAGCGACTCACCCTCCTGAATGTTGCTGTGGGCCACCATGATATATGTGTTTATCCATTTTTTTTTAAGATATGGTAGATCCAGATCCCAAGTGGACTTTACTACGTAAAACATGGTGATTGAATGCTCACCTTTAAAAACATTTTAGGGTTAGAAAAGTATTGAACGAAGCAGATATATTTGTTTTCTATTAATCCAGGTATGCATGACTTTATCATCAGGTTGCATGGCAAATAAATATTACAGTGGACTCTAAGAAGTTTTCAATGGTGGGCTTTCAATCACAGCTTTTTCCTTGTAGTGTGGTTCACCCGAGATTTAAATCTTCCTCAATTTTTGGCTAATGTCTTAAAATAATGATCCAAAATGGATAGATGATGTGGATAAAATACATACATCATTGTGGGTCCAAAGAGCACTGTCTGATAGGGACGTAGCTGCGTGGGTAAACCACATACATCATTGTGGGGCCCACAGAGAGCTATCCAGTAGGGACGTCGCTATGGGCAGTGTGAGTATGCAATCCGCGTCAATTAAACAAGACCTTTCATGGAGAGATGATGATGGTCCATAAGAAAATGTCTTTTCATCTCCACACGTTTGCTTTCTCTTCCCTATTTAATACATACCACTTATTTGATAGGCTGGCAGAATACGACGCTTCTACTGTACATGTGGCATACATGCAGCCCAACTCATATTGTCAAATCGTGGGCCCCACCATATATTTAGCATATACATTCACAAAAATTGCATTGATTGGACGATTGGATGCTTGATTGTGAGATGATGGTTGGTTGGGATTTGCATTGGCGCAACATACAACTAATACAAACCAAATAGTCATAATTGTGGGCCCCACTTAAGATGGTAGCATGCTTCCAAAATCAGATTGATTGGTTGATCCAAACAGCCTATTTTTTGGACCCATATGTTGAGTATGGACGCGGTTTGGCTAGTGACGCTGCCACCAGCCAGGTGGCTAGTGGTATGTGCTATGTGGACCCCACTATGATGTATGTGATTTATCCACGCCGTCCATCCATTGTTCAAGATACTTTTAGTACTCTATTTCAAAAATTACGTAGATCTATATTTCTAGTGGACCACACCATGTGAAAACAGTATTGATTGAATGTCCACAATTAAAAACCTCCTAAGGCCCACTGTAATGGTTATTTGACATCTAACCTGTTGATTAGGTCATAAAGACTTGGATGAAGGGAAAAAATATATATGAGCTTGATCCATAACTTTTTTGGCCCCCAAGAAGTTTTTAATGGTGGGCGTTCAATCAACACGTTGCGGTCCACTTGAGATTTAGATCAACCTCAATTTTGGGCTTATACCATAAAATGATACCGAAGAATGGGTGGACGGAATGGATGAAACACATACATTGTGGTTGGGTCCACAGAGCACCGACCACTAGCCGGATATAGGGTGGTGAGGAAGGCGGATTAGGTGCACCATATCAGCTAGGTGGGTGCGGCCTACCTCAATGCATGTGTTGTATATCTACCGTGTATATCTGTTTTGCCAGATCATTTTAGATTATGGTTCCAACAAAAATAATCACAAACAAATCTTAGGTGGACCACGTCATAGGAAATAGGGGTCATTGAACGCCCACCAATTAAAACTTCCCACGATCCACTGATATTTTTTGCCATGTTTTGGTAAAGTCACATACGTGGCTGAAGGGATAACACACATAACAGCTAGCTTTTGATACTTGAGGGCGTTTTTAATGATGAGGATTGGGGATTGACTCGCGCTCTGTGGTCCACCTGACATTTGCATCTGCTTCATTTTTTAGGGAAACGGTTTGGCTACTCGCCTCCCACCAGCCAATGGCTGATGGTCGGTGCTCTGTGGGGCCCTATCATTATTATGTGTTTCATCCATGCTGTCCATCTATTTTTCTATATAACTTTAGGGTATAAGACCAAAAATTAGATATATCCCATCTCAAATGGACTACATTACAGGAAACAGTTTTGAATGAATGTCAATCATTAAAAAAATTTTGGGGGTCATAAAAGTTTTGGATCAAGTTGATTTTGTTTTTTACCTGCATGTATGACCCAATCAACAGATTGGATGTCAACTAAACACTACAGTGAGTTTTAGGAGGATTTTAATGGTGGATATCCAATTAATATTGTTTTCCTGTGGTGTGGTCCACCTGATATTTATATCCCTCTCATTTTTGGGATCAAGCCCTAAAATGATATGTAAAAATGGATGAACCGAATGGATGAAACAAATACATCATGGTGGGCCTACGGAACACTCACCATGGCAGGGGAGTAGCCAATCCGTTGCCATTCGCATCTGGCGGTGACGTCTATGGTCAAATGAGGTGGCGAGATTTGATCGATGGGCATACGCCGTCAGAGATGAGCCCTCCACTTTTTTTTAAGGATTTTTGTCCGAGTATGTATTCGGCTTACTCTGACAGCCTCACCAATCAAATCTCAACACGTCATTTTACCACCAATGTGCTCCACGTCACCTGATCTGCTTAGGTTTTGACTGGTACATGTATGTTTTTTTTATTGCGTCCGATGTAGACGTGGGTTTCGTGGAAACTTCCTGAGTTGAAAACGGGGATATTCGCGAGGAATCCACCCTGTCTGTCCGTTCTGCGAAATCATTTTAAAACATGCGATCAAAATGGAATCGGATCCAAGACTCAAGTGGGCCACATGAGAGGAAACAGTGGGTATTAAACATCCACCGTTGAAACATTCATATGGCCACAAAAGTTAATTGTTTTTGTTTTCTTCAGTTCATCCAAGTGGGAATGACTATATAAACGGTTTAGATGTCATATAAACATCAAGGTGAAGCCCAGGAAGGTTTCAACCGCAGGAATTTCTTTTTTCATTTTATCTCTCGCGGGCCTACTTGAGTCTTGGATCCGATTCATTTTTGGTTTAATATTCTAAAATGATCTCGTAAAACATATGGACGGAATAGATTCCTCAAAAACATCACGGTATGCCCACATATGTCCCCCGCGCAGGAAGTTCCTGCCTAAGGCTTTTGCAGGAAATCCGCCTCTAGACTCGGTCTACGCCTGGTCACGTGCAAACCACCCAATCTGCGTCTTTTTTGACTGGGTCCTTGTATTTTCGCGCTAGGTTGGCTGACTCAGACTCGGCCTTTGCTCGGTCAGCTGCTCACCACCCAATCTGCACTGAGTCCTTGTATTTTCCCACTGGGGTCTGCCAATTCAGACTCTGGCTTATGCCCAGTCAGATATACTCACCACCCACTGATTAAGCTTAGTGGCAAGTTGGGTTCGATAGGATCAATACGAGCCCGACCCAATTTCTTAAATGGTCCACATTTTTAACTAAGCCCAACATATTATCCATTTAGCTTAGACTCAAACTCTTATTAGAACTGAGTCAAGCCATGGTGTGTTGTAAAGGCCGTTACGTAAAGGTAATGGTGGTAACCGTTATGCATTACGGGACTGTAACGGCCGTAGCAACTGTTATGAAAAAAATTGACCAGTAATTACTGTTAACAACAAGTTACGTCTCTTATAAAGACCATAAAAGCTTTGTAATTGTCTGTTATAAAGCAAATACAAGTTCTTCATACTTTTTAATCAATATTATGGAACAAATAAAGATCTTTCAAGATCTTTTTTTCAAAAAATAAAAAACTTTTAACGGTAGAGTTACGGGGGCATAACAACCGTTACAACCCATATCGTAAAGGTAACGTTACAACCATTACATAACACCTTGAATCTAGCTAGTTGAGCAATGAACGGAGTACTTGCCCAGTACCAACCATGTACGTCCCACGAATTTTTACACGTCTATTGTCATGATACCTCAATTTTGCTTTTAAAACTACTGATATGCCACTGCGTACCCAGGTACCCTTAAAAGCCTAGTATGAAGATTTAAGAACCCAAGCCATTTGGTAATTTTTACAAGAGAAAGGAGTAATTCATTAGTAAATTTTTCTTGAAAATTTCACGTGCAATACTCATGAATGATTTACAAACAGCAGGGTTAATGACAATTTACAAAATGTGATCAGATGGCCAACACAAGCCCCGGTAATGAACGGTTCAGATGCTTCTGCGGCTCACTCTGCCAGAGGGTCAAACCCTCGTGCTGGACTTCCCAGACAATCGGGCTAAGATCCTGAACCGTCAGCCATGTATTGAAATACTCCCGGAACTGCGTTATCACACCGTCCTTAAGTGTCCAAACATGGACCCAATACACGTGGGCCCCTTCCCACCCCTCGACTATCACCCTACTGCCGATCGCAGTCACGTTTCGTGGCCTGAATCGAAATTCCGCGAACGTAGACTCGCCAGTGAGGACCCGCATCATGTGATGGCATCGAGGTGGGCCATGGAACCACCATTCAAGATCGTCCGCCAGGAGGCCAGCAACGGTATCCGTGTTGCCACATGTCAGGGCATGGTAGAGCACCTTGACGGCCTCCGCCTCTTCAGATGACGTCGACAGAGCTGGAGATTGCATGTGGAATGAGTGAACGTTGGAAAGGAAGGTATATGAAGAGAAAGAAATGCAGCTAAGTCGCTTTGGTTGCATGAGATATGTAATGGGTGGGGTTTATATAGAGGGAGTGGGGGAGGTTTGGTGGGGCCCACAAAATTTTGATACCATGTCAAGGTGAAGGATTTCTGGTATTGATTGATTATTCATTGCTGATGTGGACCATCCAACGGTTCAGGTATCTTCTTGAGTGCATGTGTCGATATATTCATTTTTTTAATATACCAAGACTCGGTGATTTTCTCGGGTGGGGACCGAACAAGGTATGACTGTAATTTGGAAAGATGAAACCGGAA
Organism: Magnolia officinalis; assembly: GCA_021015155.1. Classification (NCBI taxonomy): domain Eukaryota; kingdom Viridiplantae; phylum Streptophyta; class Magnoliopsida; order Magnoliales; family Magnoliaceae; genus Magnolia; species Magnolia officinalis. The sequence continues at coordinate 66,421,566 of JAJHSJ010000008.1, read as the reverse complement.
AAATACAAATAGCTTTTCAAATTGAGAAAATGACAAAACTGCCCTTAAACGACAAAAAAGAGGCCTAGAAAGAATGCGACCTTAATCGTTTTTCTCTTGTTTTGTTCATATGGGTCGCTAATCTCCATGAAATTAACCAAGTGGGGAGCATGGAGGTTTGATCCATACCGTTGATCTTAAAAACCCAGCGAATTTGTGTGTGATGGTCATGATGCCTTCCAGATTGGAAGATCCTAGCCATCAAATCATTTATCTTTATCTGGTTTGTTGTTATGTTTTTATCTTAACCGTTTATTTTTGGACCGTTGACCGAAGAGTCTTGAGATAATTTTGGGATTTCCCACGTTCACATAAGGGCCGATATGATCAATGGTCTGGATAACCCATGCATGAGCTTCTTTTTTGCAGTATGGTGCATCAGTAGATTATTCGCATTTAATCCCATATACGTGCGTTGGGATAACGTGCTCACTTGCATTTTGATTGGTCCATGCAGTTGGCGGGACCCACGCATCGAGTCGCCAATCGAATTGCACGTGGAACATTAGGTAGGCGATCATCAGAATAAGAGTTCTCATGATTGCTGGAAAAAAGTTCAATGAACACAGCTGCTTACCTGGCATTATTAACACCCTGGAATATCATTATCAGGAGAGCTGGATGGACCATGATCAAATTGCGTAATCGAATGATCTCATCCATTTAATAAGTGGGATTTTAATGGGCCAACAATCATATTTTCTAAAAGCTGAATATCGACCGTTGATAATAAAAAGAAATTTTGTATGGTGTATAAAGTTCAAATCTCTCTAATCTCCAATCAAAGTGAGCTAACCTTGAACTGGAAGGTCAGATATGAGGGTGAATGGGCGTGATGAGGTCGATTGCTGTCTTCCTCAACAGGATAACTACTCCAAATCCACATAATTCACGTAGTTTCTATGGACTCCTCACAAAGATATCTTAAATCCATGAGGGGAAATAATCGACTCTCAATGTGTTGGAATCTCACAAATTCGGCGTGGAAACCTGGCATAGCAGAGTTGATTGGCTAAATTAGCTTCTCTGCACCAAAATTATATATGGTACGTCGAGTAACTCATTCCCATTTGCTAGATATATATGTCTGTTGTAAGGTTATGATGGTCCGGATCACCTCCACCTCTGATCGGGCCTTCAATGCTCCATCTTGGACATGAAAGTGTCCGCGGCCTGCTCTACATCAGAAGGTCACTGCTTGGATGGGCCACTGTCCAAACTCTCAACCACGCATTTGAATGATACCAACTGTTCAATGATTAGGCGTTGGCACATCAATTTGAGTGTCCAGATCGGCAGGCATCAGCACAGATTGGAAGGTGGTGATGGTTGATGAGTAAGTTTCAATCAATGGCATTGGAATAAAGGTAAGCCATGAATGAAAAATCTTATTGTTATTATTATTATTATAATGGGAAATCTCATTATCATAGGCTTAGAGAGTTCAACATCACTCTAGGAAAAGATGACAGCCGCTGATACCGAAGGTGGGCCATATCTCTTTTGTCCCATCACTCCTTCCTAAGTGAGTTTTGCATGTTGTCTTTGGAAAATACCACAGTGACGAATTTCTTTCTTGGCAATTTATCAGGATATTTCTAAAATTTATATTTTTCTGGTGATATCATCCATAATGTCAGGTAGAACTAAGTATTAAAAATATTTATGTAGCAATATTTTATCTAATATATACAATAATACAACCGGCGGATCCTTTTAATTTAAGATTTCTTCCTAATCACCTTGGTATTTGTCAACAAACAGAACTGTCCAATTTGTCGGAGTAAAGGTAATCATACGAAATAGCCGTAACAATCTAACTTTTTCAGTGGATTGCTAAGAAATTAATTTCAACCGTCCATGGGATATTCACAAATAGAAGATCAATGATCGAGATTGTATTACTGATGAGTCTGTTGTGCATGCTCTATCAACAATGGAACTACAATCTGGATGCACTAGATAACATACAAATATGGTGATTCAACAAACGTCGCCCAGTTTTTTAGAATATCCCAATATTCTCATGCTAGACCTAGTTTAGGGCTCGTAATTTAGATGGTTCATATTTTAATTACGGTAAGTATGTTATTATTATTATTATTATTATTATTTTCTTTGGCACTCTCTCCCTAGCCATATGGAATTGGACCTAATATGCGATTTCATTATGATAGTTTTTAGCTTTTAATTATGTGATGAATTACGAACAACTTAGTTTAAGCTATTAAGCTATGTTTTTATTTTTTAATAGAAAGATATAAATTTTTATTTTTCTATAAAATGTAATTATTTCAGCTAATTTTGTGAAATTTTTTTAAAAATCCCAAATCATAAGTAGATACTCAACACTCTAATGAATGGACCAACACTTCTGTCGGTGTGGGTGACTCTTTCAAGCCCGTCTGTAGTATCCATGGTTAGCTTTATGATGGGCCCGAACCCGGCCCATTTACATCTTGGGAAGGGTGATTTGGTCATTTGGCCAGGCCATACGTGGTGGGAGAGATGCCAACCCGGCGTATCTGATAGACTGGCATCTCTCTTGTCTTTTTGCGGGGATGGCAGCTTCCTGTCGCTGTCACCGTGCGTGTGTCTGGAGTGAGGATTAACTAATCAAGTGCCCTCGTGTGAATGAAAAATATCCAAAATGCCATCGTCTCGTTTCCCGATCAAGATACCTTGTCGCACGTACCGTCTGTGTACGTCGACTTATTATGGCCATTGGATATGGTCATTTCTCAATGATCCAAACCGTCTATGTGATGCCCATCAACAAGATAGAGGACACTAACTGAAAAAAGGAACTCTCACTAACCTGGACGCGGACTGCCTGCGAAAGGGGAAGCTAGGTGGGGCCCACCCTGATGTTTGTGAGATATCCACCCGTCCATCCGTTTTTTTAGATCATGTTAGGTCATGGGCTCGACAATGAGGCAGATGCAAAACTCAAGTGGGCTGAATGATGGAAATATGTGAGTAGGGAAATGCTTATGTTGAAATATCCCTGGTTCCATGTGATGTTTATATGCCATGAATCCTTACTGTTTTCTCCAATGAGGCTAGCTAACTTGAGTTTTGGTTCCGTCTCACATTTTGGCTCATATCATCCGTCTGGAAAAAAAGATGGACACGGTGAATGTCTCACAAACATCACACTGGGCCATCTAACTTTGTTAGCCGAAGCTCCTCCAAAGGGCTTTTGCAGGAAATCCACGTCGAAACCTCATTTAAGATGTTAAGGATTGGACAGTGCAGGAGAGGGACCCACCTGCAATCATGGGGTTAGTTGGTTATTCAATGTTGGTCCCCACATTTGAGTTGGTGTGGTCAGGATAAACGCATAAGAAATGAAAACTATGATTTGTGAATTACACTGAACTTTAGTGTAAGGATATGGCATTTTCCAATGAAGTTCAGACGGTTGTCTTGAATGAGATGATATAAGGTTAGATAAGATGGATGTCTTTGCCCACCTTGTTAACACCTATTCTTGGTGCACCAACATGGACCAATAGAAAGTTACCACGTGTCAACATTATGAGTTTGGTGTTGGTAGAATTATACTCGTGTTCAAAGATATGTTTTACGCCTTATCTTCGGCATACGTCTTTCATTAGTAATGAGGTGGCATAGAACCGTATGTTTGCATTTAGGAGATCGAACCAACGAATGATACGTGGTCATGATTTGTATGGTATGTCATTAAGACAGCGTGCCCAATACGTCTATAAAAGACCTACCAAGGGAAAGAATCCTATCATGAATCTGGCTATGATATATTCTTTTAAGCTATCTCTCGCAATCCTTCTAAAATGGGAGATCTCCCCAGAGACGTTCATAGCCCTTATGGTGATCACGAAGATTCTAAATATCCGAATATCGAATCAGTATCCAAGCAAATTGGTTGCAACACGAAACCAAATCAGGAGTGGATTGACGTCAATAGATTGGGTCCATATCCATGTGTTGATTGGAATCAATAGAATGAGAGATCAGGATTAGGTGGATTTAGTCCTACCAGTTCCATGAATAGAAGGAATGAGATCGTGAAAAGGGTGGAAATAGCGTTGATGTGGTCATTCAGATGCAATAATGTGTAGACACCTCACCTTAGGTTGATAAGTTGATAGAGTTTGAATAGATGGATGGACAGAACCTCAATTCTAAACCCTAATCTTAGAACCTTAAACCTTAACGAACCCAAAATCCTAGAACCTTGAGTCAATTTGGTGAGTCAACTTACCCAATCAACTCACCCGATCAGCCTACCCAAGCCCACAACGTAGTAAAACTCACCTAGTTAAGCACAAAAATAAGCCCAATCAGAGAAATGACCAAAACCTTAAAGCTACAACCCTTACAACAGAGACTCCGCACGCTTGGAAGATGCTACTTGCCAAAGTAGAGAGTCCAAGTGGGGACCGACGACAGCTAGGTTGCCGCCGGACACATGACACTCCCCCTCTTTCGAGCAGCACCCCTTAAGCACGTGGGTTTCTCCTTTTTCGAATCTTAAGTATGCGGTTGAGGTGCATTATTTACTTTGATGTCAATCTCTTTATCCAAAATTACCATTTTACCAACTCATCCACTCACATTTTCAAAAGAAGAATTCATCTGTGCGACTGGAAAGATGAACGGAAGGATGATCAAAACCTATCGCACAACTAGATTAAGGGCTTCGAGTCCGCATAACCCATCCGCCTTTGCGATGAACATCAAAAGCGTCGAAATGCTCCCGAAATCACCATCGGGCTATCTTCTCCTTTGTTCATTGTGTTGCATTGATTGTACTCTATTTTCAGAATCAAGGAAATCCGAGGATGTAAATGAACTCAGAATGAATAATATCTTGTGATCATTGTTCTCTCATTCTCTCTTTATTATCATTGAATAAATCCCCCAAATCAAACGCATTTGTTTCCTTGTCGAAACATCAATCGAAATTTATCACCCATTTGGACTTCTTAACCATTAGTCACATCTTCATTGGTTTTAAAGGCTGACCTGTCGTAGCAAAGATGGATTGTGACAGCCATATCATACCACCAACCGGGAAATTTTTCTTGGATCCTGTTAACCTTGGTGATCATAGTAACTATTTCATCGTCAATTGCACTTGCTTCTTTCTTCAAAGTCGGCATACTTGAGCATAATGCCCAATTTTTCTATAGACATGGCAAGGGCCTTTAAACTTTTCGTTCTTCTTCTATGATTTCTTGAATTTTTTTTATTGGGTTTTAATGAATCGTCTTTCTCAGGATTCTTATTTTGGGTCTTTTCTACGGCTTGTACCTTATACAAGGAATTTTCATTTTCAGCTTTTTTATCATAGTTGCGGGATTCTTTCTCAGTTCTCAAATGTTTCTGGATTTATTCCAGTGTGTAGTCCTCGATCTTATGCAACAACTTCTTCCTGTAGTTTTTTCATATCGGGGATAATTTTGCAATTATAGCCCCTACTTGGAATGATTCAGGGAGATCAATTTTAATTGCCTTCATTTTGTTTACAATTAGCTGCAATTTTTAGATTTGAGCCATCAACGGTTTATTATCTACCATGTTAAAGTCGAAGTACCTGGCTATTAAGAACTTGTTCGTACGATCTTTTTCGGCATTGTATTTGAACTCTAGGGCAATCTTTTATAGACATAGTTTACGTGTACAAAACTTACAAATGGTCAGATAGCGTGTTCAGAATGTGTCCATGTCAAGTCATCTTCAGCTCATTTATTGTGTGCATCAACTTGTTCGGGTTTGCCCTCATCACTTGCTTCAAGAAGTGGCTAAAAATTAGGATCCAATATGTAATAAATCATCAATGCCATTAGTAGAAACTTTATTTTGTCTTTCTACCTTGTAAAGTTGGTTTCATGAAACCGATCGAGACAAATCAAATCTTGGTTCATCAGTTTCACGGAGGATGCGTCTTTGGTTTTCATTACAATAATGCTTTAAGAATGTTGAGATTTAATATTCTCAAATTACAAATTTATAATTGTTGTAAAATAGAAGGAAATAGGAAATTGAAAATTATAATATTAAGGACAGGCTAAAGCACGTGTAATCACACTGTTCTTAAAGTGTTATTCACCCATTCTCAAAATAAATAAGATTGGTAACAAGTTGCGAGCAAATAGCTTGTAGGATACGACGAGCCTATGTGCGGTTTTGCATTCAACAAGCATGAAGGAACCACTAATGGAACTCTATAAACACAATTTTACTGAAAGATGAAAGATAAAAAGAAAATTTTCTAAATGAAAATAGAAATAGAAAATAGAAGATTAGCTTTGTTAGCTTAAACCACTACACTATTAGTGCACTGATTTTTGCACCTTATTTATCAATCGCGTGAGTCGTTGTATCAAGTAGTCAGTTGAGCCTTTGGAAAGTAAAGACCAAAGACATCAGTGAAGACATAGCACCAAGGAGTAAAGAACGAGTAAAACAGGTGCCTTGGTGACCCTAACCCTTAACCCAAAACAACCAATATACCTCTAGATGATCTTGACCTAATAGGAATACCTAATTGATCATCCCTTAGCCTTAGGAAACCAATAGAAACATGATAAATAAGGCTAAAAGATGTGTGAAGCTGGTGTATAAAAGTCTACCCAAAAAGCAGTTTTCGATGAGTCTTCGAGGGCATCGAAGGCCTGTTCGATGACATCGATAGAGAGTCGAAACTATCTGGCAACTAATTAGATTTTTCTCTAACTTTCTCGATTGCATCGAAGTCACTTCGATGACATCGAAGGGTGTTCGATGAAATCAATTGAGAGATATAATAGTCCAGTAAGAAATTGGACTTATTTTTTATTTTCTCGATGGCATCGAGGACACCTTCGAAGACATTGAAGGTCAAGTTCGATGACATCATAAATGGTCCAGATATGTCCAGTAAGAAAACCTCATATTTATTTGAATTTTTTTATGACATCAAGGAAACCTTCAATGACATCGAAGGACCTTCGATGACATAAATGGAACCGTTTTCTACCAGCTATACACACACACACACACACACACACACACACACACACACACCCGTTGGAGCTTGAACTTTTTATAAAGGGCATTCGACTCTTACGGTTTTTGATGGATTTTTGGTGCAATAGAAACTTAGGATATTTCGTACTCATATACTCCATCTCAAGCCTCTATACGATTGAGTTTTAAGCAATCTTCCTTGAGATTACAACTCTAATGAGGATTGCAACCTCAATATAGGAGAAGTGCTTGAACTCTTCCATTTTCTAAAGATTGGATTTAAGTAATCTTGGTAAACCATTGTCCAAATCATCTAAAAGACTCATCTAGGTGAATCCCCTAGGAAAAATAACTTCCATTAGTTGTATTAGATTCAACCAACCTCCCATCACTTTGGACACCTCAGAGGGGCATCATATGCAAGGTGATTAATCTTGGAGCTGAGGCCTTGGCAAAGTAGTGACATCATAATCGGGAGAGCATCAGGGAGCCGATTGAAGCACAGGAGAGCGGCAATTAAGCTACCAAAGAAGACACTACAAAAGGGGCTTAATCCGACAAGTAAGTTGTCAATTGTAGGAGTCTGAGTTCACTCTTTTTCCTTGTGTAGGATTGAGGGTAAGAGTTTATAAACTCAAACTCAAACTAGGTTCTTGTATAGGACCTTGGCCTTTGTATAGGACCTAAATCCTAGGTCCTTGTGTAAGACCTTGACTCTATTATGGTACACTAGTCTAATTCTTATGGGCCTATTGGCTCTGGCTAGCTCAGATTTCTACTGAACCTTCTGGCTTAATTAGAGAACACTTGAAGCTTGCTAGTTCATATGAGAGAATGAATCAATTGTTTGTTTGTTATGATAGAATGAACCAACCAAGCTTTATTTATATAGGCAAGGGTGGCTGGACATTTTGGTCAAGGGTCATAAATGCAATGGATCATTTCTAACTGTTGGTGAGAAACTAGCTGTTTTCTTCTTCTTTTTTTTTTCTTTTTTTTTAATTACCATTTTTGCATGTAGGAGACTAGTTGCATGCTAGCCAGCACTCCGAACCCATCTCTCTCACCACCTTTTGCGACATGATGCACATGCAAAGTGCAAAGTGTGTCACCAGCGCCTCTAGAGCCACAATTTCTTGCATGCCCATGACTGAGCCTGTGCACACAAATGTTGCACTGGAACACGTAAGTCTATGTACTCCTCTATCTCACCAAGCAAATATTAAAGTACTCAACAATTTATTATTTTCTTCTCTCCTATCGAATGTGAGACTATTACCAAATGTGAAAAACCAAGTTTGTTTTTTCATGAACATATATATATATATATATATATATATATATATATATATATATATATATATATATATATATATATATATATATATATATATAGGCATGCTCACCTACACACCTATGCACATGCGCACCTTTGCACACGTGTCATGGGTGTCGAATCCGAACGGTCCATAAGATGCAGAATCCCTTGAAACCTTATATGGTGAATTTTCACCCTGATCTAAGATTCTGGTGGACCATAGAGAAGAGAAATTCAAATCAAGGGAAGAAATTGTTTGCATTTTTCATGGCCCACCGAAGTTTTGTATCAAAGTAAAAATTCGTAACAGGGGATTTTATGAGGTTTTGCTTCATGTGGACCATTCAGATTTGCGAGATTCATCAGACACGCTGAGTTCTCAAAAAAGTTCATATGTAGTACGTACGAACTGTTTCGCAGGTGAGCGTTTCCGTGTGTGTGTGTGTGTGTGTATATGTGTGTGTGTATATATATATATATATATATATATATTTGTTTTAAACAAAACCATTTTTTATAACAGCAATTTCTTACATGATCAATAGTGCACGGCCTCTCTCTCTCTCTCTCTCTCTCTCTCTCTCTCTCTCTCTCTCTCTCTCTCGTTTAACCTTATCCCTTCCCATTCATCTCTGCGCGCTTATCAACTTGTCTAATTAAAAGGGTAGGCAATAAACGTCATTATTTTAGGAAATAAACGTCTATTATTTAACTTGAGTTTCATATATAATAATGATAAGCATGCATTTAGCAAGGTGCATGCATGATTTTATATACAAACGTGTCATGCCAACTCGTCTAATGAAAAGGGTGGGCAATAAGCGCCTTTTTTTAAGGCAATAATAGTACTTTAGTTTTTTAAATAATCAGAAGCATGCGCATGGACTTAACACAGGTGCATGCATACATGATTTCATGTATATAAAAATAAGAGTTCTACTAAGCGCACACGCGTAATAAAACTTATGTTTATGCTGCAAATGTGCTAGCATGACACATAAATTCAAGATCCAATCCATCCTTCAGGTTGGTCAGCCTCTTACATATTTTCACAAACATAAATTTAATTGATGGATGGTCAACCTCTTACATATTTTCACAAACATAAATTTAATTGATGGATGGTCAACCTCTTACATATTTTCACAAACATAAATTTAATTGATGGATGGTCAACCTCTTACATGTTTTCGAAAACATAAATTTAATCCACTCAACATGTGGGCTACAATATTGAAAACAGGTGAATAGGTTAGAAAAGTTCAGAGTTTTTTAGAGCCATACATTTATTAATATACAATAGCCTACATGACCAGTGGATCAACCCGATTTTTGGGCCAGGGCATGAATATAATGGTCACGTTTCATGGGTGGCTTGGATCTTGGACCTGATTTGCTATGGTTGCATGCATGTACATATGCTTTATTGCATACGTGTGCAAGGCCGAGCAAATCTCTACAAACATTAATAAATAAAATATAAACATTTTTTATACGATTACAGACAAAATATATTGCAATATTATGTGTCTCCTTTCTTCCAGCCATGAGATCAACATCTCGATCTTCGAAAATGATTTGAGCTGTGCCACTATCTTGGAGACTTTCAATCTTATCTTAGAAAAATGTTCACGTACAAAACGTTGCATGTGAACTTTCATATACAAAACCTTCTTTTCTGCTGACGTGTCATTTCTGTAAAACATCATGACCGTGCATTATGCGGGTACCATCTTAAATATTTAGCTGAATGGTTAACATTTCATAAGTGCTGCAAGGTCAAAATCAAGACATCTGATGATCTGGTTCACTGTCTGGGTGTGACCCACGTAATGGGTGGATTGATCCTATAGGAATGACAGAAAAGATATTGCTGTAAGTGAAAGTTTAGAATACAATGTTGTATGTAAACATCTCTCCTAGTTGACCACAGCATACGAAATAAATAGACGGCGAGAAAAATTATTTTAACCATTCAGTCTACTTTGTAGAATGTGGTCCACTTGAGAGGGAAACTGTTTGACTTTTGGGGCAAAATTTTAAGCATTATTTCTAAGCAGATGCTTAGCTAACTCCATGATGTTACACACGTGTCCCATATTGGCGTGCGTGTGCATGCATGTGGATGGAATGGCTCCGGCGGCGTGCAGATGTAGCAAAGTCGTATATGTTAAACCCTAATATTAAATTATTAGCATTAACAAACATTAGTTATAGATTGATGTAGGCAGTAGCTTAGCATGAAGAAGAGCATATTAAAGTAACATTATAGGGTTATGTGCCCCATATATAGGAAATGAGGAATACTTTAGTGATTTAGGGGAATCACACCAAAGGGGAGTGTCCTGCATGTGTGGGTGTAGGTGTGTAACCCAATGTAAAATTAAATGGTCACTTCATATAGGTTTTTTTTTTTTTTTCTTTATAAGTCTCATGTATGATATATTCATGGGTTGCTTTTTTATTAGCACTGGATGGAGTACATCAAACGCCATATTGGATGCAATTTATGTCCCATTAGGGGTGATTTCTGTGACCATTGGTGCATCTTTCCACAATTTATCTTTCAAGAATAAATAAACGGTTCATGGCAACAAAGGCATGTTGCAGTGAACCTTGCAATAAAAAGCTCCGAGGGGGCAGGGGACAGGCATGATTTATATGTTGAATCCATTCCGTTCGAACCAACTCATTTTAGAATGGCATCTCAAAAAACAAACAGATTAAACGCTCAAGTACCACAGCATAGAAAATAATATGAATTGGGATGCGCACCATTAAACCTTCTTAAGATAGAGGTTTTAAATCAAGATGATATTTGTTTTTCTCCTTTGTCTTGGTGGGATTGACCTTAGAGCAGGTTGGAAGACATAAATGTTACAATATATACTAAGAAGGTTTCAATGGTGAGTGGCCCTATCCCAACTGTTCCTTGTGGTATGGTTCAATTAAGTTTATGATCATCCTGTTTTTTTAACTCATGTCCTCAAATGAGAATTGATGGAATGAGTATATTTTATGTAGACATCATAGTGGACACCACAGATTTTTTTTATTATAAATGTTGGTGGCAGTTTTGACTATCCAAACTATTTATATCATAGGCCTGACGGGTAATAGCCAAAAGCAAAATACTAAGGATTTGAATTTTTTTAATTTTCAACTTATAAATATTTATTATTATTTTGTCTGTTTGGATGCATGTAAAATCCTTTAGTTGTAAAGGGATTACATGTAATTGGATTGTATTGGTGTGAAGCGCCCCCCACGTGCTTAGTGCTGGATATGCGTCACACGGTGGAAGAATGCCTTTCACTGGATGGTTTTTTCATTATCGTGTGCGGTAGATCTTTTGGAGTTACAATGGCTCTACAAATATGGTTTTTTTTAGCTCATCTTGGCTTCCTTGGTCATGCAATACATTTTCAAGGTGGCCAAAATAATACGTTTAAAATGGTTGGAGTCGCCACTAGCCGATTTGGTAAGATAACAATTCATGGTCGGCCATAGCCGTAAACTTGCTTGGTAAGGACAAAGAATCGTGAAAATGCTTTAACCTGAATAACTCATGTGATTGGCCTGCGATCGTAGAGATATAGAAAAGGGTCTCAGTTACGAGAGAAGAAGGGGTTAAATACCTTCTCTCCCCACACTCGCATGCGTTTCTACTTTAAGAGACGTGCAATTTTCAAGTAAAGCATATATCTATAAGAATTGTTAGTTATGTTGTCATACTTCACATAACCCTACAAAAGGGTCGGGTAGGCAAAAGAAAAGGTAAACAGATCATAACCTTGCTTCATAAATTCGAAAGACAATGGGTAGGCAAACAAAAAAAAATAAACAATCGGGAAAGATAAACGATCATACCCTTACTTCACAGAGCTGAGGCCCCAAGCAAGGTGAACAGAATAAAACAAAGCAATAGAAAATAAATGCAGCAAAAAAGAAATGGCATTGGCAGAAAATGGAATGTGTGAATTAGACCACGTTCTGAGCTTGATTGATATGTAAGAAAGAGAAAAGGGAAATCACATACACTTTTCTTGAACCTGAAAAGGGATGATATGATATCCCTAATCCTAACTCTACTCTTAATGTGACAGGGTTTGCTTTACTGAGTTAGATTGTTGAGGCAGAACCTAGGCATATGTATATTTGTTGTCAGGGAGCTTAGGTGGCAAAATCTCCTCGTTGTCGGGGAGCAGAACCCAATAAAGAATCAAAACATTTATAACATTCCTTCTGTCGTTTCTGCCTCCACGGGATGAGATGGTGTTTAAATAGGCTTGAAATCGTTGGCCCGCCGCTTGCCGACGAACACTTCGCAATCCGTTTACATGCAAAATCTATCAAAAATCCCAAGGCATGGATGAATGGGTGCCACGTGTTCGCCAACCAACGCTTTGAATTTTCCTTAGATGGGGTGTCTACAATAGGCCGTTCGGATACCTGCATTTGCCAATAAAAGCTTTATAGTCCGGAAACAAATAATTCCTTTTAGCCATAATATGATATCTTTAAAATAAATAAATAAAAACTACGTTTCAGATTATAGGTAAACTCTTTACAACTAAAAAGGACATACATAATTGAACACAATGGTTGATACACACTCGTGATGAGTGAAGTCCACCAAAATGTATATGGTACATCTAATATGTCTGTGATATGCTTTCCTTCATGCTCTCCTATTACAAAAAAATAATAATAAAAAAATAAAATAAAATAAAATAAAATAAAATAAAATTTGATTGATCATCAAATGAACCACAAGAGAGGGAAGGATGGGGCGTCCACCATTAAAAACTTTCAAATTGCATTTGGAGCTCACTATGATTGATGGAATACATCCAATCTGTCCAGCGCATGCATGCTTTGATGTTGTCCTAGGGCTTCCAAAAAAATTAAGTCTTTTTTGTGTTATTTGCCAATTGTGCTAGGATTTACCACTCCAAGCTTTGTGGCGTGAATACTTATTTTATATACCGTAAATCCTTTACAAGTTAGCCAAACACTATTGTATTTGATGTCTTTAATCAACTTTTATGTTTCCTTTTCCGTTTGGGATTCTTCCCAGTTTCCTTTTCTGTTTGGGATTCTTCCCAAGGCTATATATATGGGTGTAAATAGGATTAGAAAATATTCTTAAGGGTTTTCAAATTCATCCAAGGGGCTCAAAGGGTGTAGCAAGGATAAGATTTGAGGTTGTTTGATTCGGGTAAGCTCTTTCTATTTGTAATTTTGCTTTCATAGTGTTCATTTGTCGCTTTATGTCGTGGTTTTTTCTCCCAAGGGTTTTTCCACGTTAAAATCTCCTTGTACTTCCCCCTTTTACTTGGTCCCATTGGGTTGCCATCCTAGATCTGCCTCTATGTGCTTTCACGATACCCCTACAAGTGGTATCAGAGCTAACATTAGGGCGTAAGCTTGAATCTGAAGGATTAGTATCAATGGGTAACACTAAGTATGATATTGAGAAGTACTCAGGGAAAAAATAATTTTGAGTTATAGAAGGTTAAGATGATTAGCCTATTAACTAAGCAAGGTGAAGATGGGGCTCTTGAGGAGCATCGACCATCTATGAGTGCTGATGATTGAAATATCTTGATAAGAATGCCTTATCCTCTATCCGATTGTGTCTCACGGATGAGGTTCTTTACAATGTTTTGAAGGAGAAAACCGTAGTGAGTTTGTGGGCAAAGTTAGAGGACTTTTATGCTAAAAAGTCCCTTGAAAATTGCTTACACTTGAAGCTACAGTTGTTGAACTTCAGGATGGAAGAATGTGGAGATGTGGAGGCCCACATCAGTAATTTTAACAAGTTAATTTGTAAGTTACTGGACATGGAGGAGATGATCAAAGATGAAGACCAGGCATGTATTTTGTTGAACTCTTTGTCGGCCTCATATGAGCAATTCAGGGACTCGTTGTGCACCGAAAATTCTTCCCTAAGTGTAACCACTGTTATCTCATCCCTTCAGGTTAAGGCCATGAGAGCGATAAATGGTACCATAGGGGGCTCTTCAGATGCACTAATTATGAGGGGCAGAAATTCTAAGCGAGGTATCAAGATCTTCAAGGTCAAGATCTAAGTCCATGGGCAAGGGCATGGGTAAGTTAAAGTGATGAAATTGTTAGATGAGGACACATGAAGGATTGTACAAATCCTAAATTTAAGAGAGAAGACTCTGAGGCTTCGTACAGGGAGGCCAATGCTGCCATGTTGAAGAATATTAATCGAGTGGATGTGAAGGTGATCTCGTGTCTGTGTCTACGGTCGGACACTTATACGATGATCGTAGGGACAAGTGGATTCTAAACACAGGGGCATCTTATCACATGACTCATCATTAGAGTAGGTTCACCAGTTACAAGGAGTGCGATGGTGGACATGTGTTTATGGGCAATGTCATTGCCTGTAATGTTGTGGCTGTTGGTACGGTACACATCAAGATATTTGATGGGACAAAGCATACCCTGACTGAGGTGAGGCACGCTCCCAACATAAAGAAGAGTCTGATTTCTCTAGGTGCACTTGAGGCAATAGGATGCAAGTTCACCGGATTCGATGGTGCCCTTAAAGTATCTAAGGGGGCACTTGTAATCATGAAAGTACAGAGACTTGAAAACCTTTACAGATTGATTGAGAGAACTTCTACAGGTGGAGCTGCAGTGGCTATAACGGATTCCACCTCTGCAAATATGTGGCATGCATGTCAGGGTCACATGAGCGAGTATGACACGAATGCTAAGACAGCTACGGAGATAGATACAAGAGTAGGTGGAGCAGCCATCTATGAAAAGAAACCCACCACGTGATCGCAAGTTACGATAAGGTACAGGGACAATTTTAATATTGCATACGCCCTCATTACAGATGAGGGACGGGGGACCCATATACTATTCAAGAGGCTCTTGATGAACCTGATGTAAAAAAGCAGAAGGCGAATATGGACGATAAGATAGACTCATTATACAAAAACAACACGTGGGAGCTGGTGTAGCTTCCAGTGGACCAAAAGCGATCAGATGCAAGTGGCTCTTCAAAAGGAAACAACATAGATACAAAACGAGGCTGGTAGCGAAGGGTTATGCTCAGAGAGAAGAATCGACTTCTCCGAGATATTTGTGCTAGTGGTTGTTCACACCTCAAGTATAGGGTTGTGATGCAGTAATAATCTCGGTAAGACCGAGGTCGAATCCACACCGACTGAACCTTGTACGTAATCTGAAAGTAACTTGAACTAGAACTAGGCGAAGATGTAATCTAGCTAAATTAGAGGCTTTTAAGAGAGGTGAAATATTAAACTAAACTTGTGAAATTCAAAGGTAGGAAACTAGGATTTTCAGAGGATCCACTTGTAGAGATCAGGGAGATCTATGCTTTATTCAAGAACACATCTGGACTCAGAGTCCTATCTTCATTTAGATGGAAGATATAATATTAAAATCAACTATGAACTTCCTTTAATCCAGTTTTCAAGAGAGGAGAGGTATGAGAATTAGACTTGATTCCATCACAAGACCATGTCAAGGAGACAAAGTAAACAACATAATCTAACCAATCCACATCCAATCTGAGAGATTTATGACATAGGGAAGGATTCCATCATCCATCCATGCCCATGAGACGATGGTGAACAACAGGGTTCTTATGATCATAACTTTCACACATTCATGGAAAATACCAGAAGATATCACAGATCCATTGTAATTTAAGTCACAACAAACCATTAAAAACTAAAGGCATTCTATATAAACAAACTAGAATCAAATAAAGTTCATAAATCAAAATTAAATCAAAAGGCATAAAGGAAAGTCTCCCATCTCACTACAAGCTTCACCTCATAGCCCTAGCTAAGAGGCTTAGCCCATCATAGACATGGTGAGGCTAAAGATCTCTTAAAAAAAAAAAAAAAAAAAAAAACATAAAGGAAAGGGAAGAAAAACAAGGAAGAAGAAAGAAGAAAACTCTAGATGATGAAGCCGACCGATCCACGCTCCTTGCTTTCTCTCTCTCCCTTGCTCTTTCACGTCCTTAGATGGTACTCTCTCTCTCCCTTGCTCCTCTTTTATAGTTGTCAGTAGGTCGGTTTGCTATGGAGTAAGTTGTGTGCGTAGTAAGAAAAAGACGTAACTCTTGCGTTTGGAGAAGAATTGCGGCGCGAAATCAACTCATCTATTGATTCTGACATATTGGCTAGGGTCACGGCCTCCCTAAGAACATGAACGATCCAGATCACCCATCCAACTGTGATCGGGATCACAGAACGGCCCATGAAGGTCTGGACATGCTCGGTGGACCCTACATTGGTGTTTTCGGAGAAATTCGACCTGTTTATTGGATTCTTGGCGAAATTTCAGTCGGAAAGGAGTGGTTTTGGTCGAGTTTTGGTGCGGTCCACTGTATAAAATCAACTCTCCATTCATCTTGCGTTTTTCGATGATCCACATATGTGTGTGTGCACGGGGTCAAAAGGCCACCTAGGCGAGGGTCAAGCCCCCCCTCTGGAGCGAATGGATGGCTCTGATCTTGCAACCGGATGACTGGTGGGTCCCAGTGATCAAAATCGACGGTCAGTGGTGAGACGTTATTCGTTTTCTTAGTTTTTTAAAGAAATCACATGTCAAAGACCCCTTTGACCGAGAACTCGATCCGGTGCGGGTTGGCATTGTACACGTTGTGCACATGCATCGCATGTGTAGGTCCCACGGTGATGTATTCACGAGATCCGCTCTGTCCATCCATTTTATTGTCCTGTTTAAGGGGTTGAGACTAAATTAGAAGCATATATAGGTATCAGGCGGGCCCCAAATCAGAATTTTAGTGGCTGATCTGTCCGTTGGACCACTTCGACAAGGATCCAATGGCTAAAATTTGACGTGTACGGTTAATTTATGGTCCTCAAGCCATATATAAAGTTTCGAGCTGAGCAGATGGTGGGAACCCTATAATCTTGCATTCTGGGCAATTTTCAAGCCCGTTTAATTTGAGTGGCGTGATTTTCTCATATCTCTGGCATGTAAATTCTTTGATCTCGGTGAGACAGGGTCCGTCCCTCGACTTGGTAATTTATGAGCGTTAAATTCCATGCTTTTTGTAGATCTATATACAACAACTAGAGGGCTACGAAGTTAAAGGGGTAAAAAACAAAGTTTGCAGGTTAATGAGGTCATTACATGGCCTGAAACAGTCGTCTCGGCAGTGGTATAAAAATTTTAATTTTTTCATGTTGAGTCAGAATTTACTAGTAGTGAATACGATCATTGTGTCTATTACAAGACACTAAGTGATGGAAAATTCATCATCCTAATATTGTATATTGATGATATGTTGATCGTCAGTTATGATATATCTGAAATCGACATACTGAAGACTCGGTAATCAGGGACATTCGAGATGAAATATCTGGGGGCTGTAAAGAGGGTTTTCGGTATAAATATTCATAAAAACAGGAAGATGAGCGGGCTTTGGTTATCATAGGTAGAATACCTTGGAAAGGTGTTGATCAAGTATGGGATGGACCGAGCAAAGCCGGTGATCATTTCCCACGCAGCTCGTTTCAAGCTTTCCTCAGAACAATATCCCAAAATAGATGAGGAAAAGCAGGATATGTCTCATGTTCCTTATTCGAATGCGGTTGACAGTTTAATGTATGTCATGGTCTGTACGAGACCGGATATTTCACAGGCAGTCGGTGTTGTGAGCAGATATATGTCAAACCCTAGCAAGCAACATTGGTAAGCAGTTAAATGGCTATTTTAATACATTTGAAGTACAAAAAACTACGTCGTAGCTTTTGAGAAGACAAGAGCAAAGTTGGTTGGATATGTGGATTCAGACTACGCTGGCATTGTAGATTTCGAAAAGTTGACTTCAGGTTACTCGTTTGTATTAGCGAGTGGAGCAATTAGTTAGATGTCAAAGCTTCAATCTTGGTGGCTCTTTCCACGACTGAAGAAGAGTACATTGCAGTGACGAAAGCGTTTAAAGAATGTGTTTGGTTAAGAGGCATGATAAATCAGTTGGGGCTTCAGCAGGAGGCTGTGTCGGTTAACTGTGATAGTGAGAGCGCTATTAATTTGGCTAAAAAGTCTGTTTATCACTCACGTACTAAACACATTGATGTCTATCACCATTTTATCCGAGAGGTGCTTGAGGAAGGAGGCGTAACTCTGGAGAAGATTCACACCAGTGTGAATCCAGTAGACAGGCTCACTGAGGTGGTTTCTACAGAGAAGTTCAAGTTCTGTCCGATTTCTCTGAGCTTGGCAATGGTGTAAAAAGAAGACGGAGAGTGCACGAGAAGTGTTGATGGAGCTATGATGCGAGGCAGAGATAAGAGAAGAGGACAAGAAGCTACACATTTGATAATTGAAGACATGGTGAAGATTGTTGTATTTGATGTTTTTAATCAAGTTTTATGTTTCTTTTTTCGTTTGGGATTCTTTCCAGTTTCCTTTTCCATTTGGGATGGGATTCTTCCTAGTTTCCTTTTCAGTTTGGAATTTTTCCCAAGGCTATATATATGGGTGTAAACAAGATTAGAAAATATTTCTAGGGCTTTACAAATTCATCTAAGGGGCTCAAAGGGTGTAGCAAGGGTGAGATTCGAGGTTGTTTGAATCCGGTAAGCTCTTTCTCTTTGTAATTTTGCTTCCATAGTGTTCATCTATCGCTTTGTCCCATGGTTTTTTTTTCTGCAAGAGTTTTTCCATGTTAAAATCTCCTTGTACTTCTCCTTTTTGTTTGGTCCCATTGGGTTGCCATCTTAGATCCGCCTCTGTTTGCTTCTGCGGAACCCCAACAAACACATCATCTGTTTACTTGTAAATAAATTACTACTTAAAAGTCAAATAAAATAAGATAAAAATAGTTTACATCTTAAACTCTTTTATATATAAATTGTTTACATCTTAAAACTTTACAAGCTCCAAACGACCTATTATTGAAGTGGGGAAAAGTGTATATAACTCACCAAAAAAAGGAACCAAATGCCCACAACATCAAACATAAAAGATAATGTAAAGGCATTTAGTCCAAAACAAGGCCCAAAACATCATACAGACAAATGCAATAACAGGCTTAAGAAAAAACCAACCCTTTAAATCCATGCCTGGGTAGTGGATAGGAGTGAACAGCGATCAGATCTCTCAGATCAAATGCTAAGACCCAGAGGACCTAACCCAATGGACCTTCACCATGAGATCCAAAGTTCCTGTCCATTGTATCCACAACAGTGGTCAAAGGAGACTGTCCATATTCAAAGGAAAATAGTTTAATGATCAAAAGCTTTGCCAATACACACACCACTTCATATGCGAGGGTGGTGGCCAGGTGCAATATCAAACCATCCACGGAAGTAATTTAGCTTTCCAATCCCAAGAATGAGGTGGGTCCATAGCCAGTGGGGCACAATTAATCAAAAATTTTAAGGTTGTGAAAAATCAGTTGAAGTTTTCTAATCCGTCAACTCATTCCTAAATTATGGTTCACCTATTAAATGGACCGCCTTTATTTTTGCACAATAACATCTCAGCGGTGAGGTCCACCTGATGGATGGCTTGGATATTTCACTATTCTGCTACGCTGGCATATACTGTACAACATGCATCGACTTAGCTATACATGCATGTGAGCTTAGCAAAGCTTAATGATTGCTAATGATCCGTGTTAAAATATACTCAATTAGAGAGCTCTTAAGGTTTCCCTCCATGATAAGGCCCCATCAGACAATGATTTAGACCATTGAAAGATGACACCATGCTACAGGTCATGAACTTCAAGTATGATGTGTAAGATTTTTAGGCTTTAAATCACACTGGTTCAGAAACAATTAAAAAATTTCACATCCCACACAAAAGTTCAAACACTCAATAAAGGAGAATATTATACGAATCCAGACCTACACATGCTAGGGTCGGATCAATCAAAATTATAGACCAAATATGAATCAAAGGAGGATAAATTTATCCACACGTGCACATAAATAATTCCCCCAATCTAAGGGATTCAGAAATTTCAATTCGGGGAACCCTAAGATTGAAGAAAGGGAATAAAATTGAAGATTTGAATAATTTAGGGTTAGGGTTAGGAAAAGTAAGTAAAAGAGGAATGAAAGAGAGGGGACATTGGACCTGACGATAGTTCCCGCGTGTGAATAGTAGGCCAGACCTGACGCACGTGCGCAGGGGCCTGTCCGCATGTGTGTGGGGACCACGAACCTAGAAAGAAACTCTGGTCGGCCAGGGGTGGACTCTAAAACCGCCAAATTTCGAGCCGATCCGATATATAGTCTGTGCGTGGTGCTCCGCCGAAGTTTCAGCCCTCCTGCAGCCAAATTGTAGAAATCTGCTGTAAGAGAGAAATATCTGTAAAATATTGATGGATTTACAGGTGGATGGCTGTAGGTGAAGAGAAATATGGATGATAGAAGGTGGGGATGAATCGGGACGAGTGTGGCTTCGCACCACGGTAGTCGGCCCTTCGAGGAAGGGAGGATTTCACACCCAATTGTATTTCCACAACTCAGAAACTCAGAGAAGCAGAAAATAAATGTAGAAATTTTATTAATCTTCAATGAGAAAACACCCTACAAGATGTGCCTATTTATAAGAAAACCCTATACCCTAAAACTCGCGCCATGTGCGCAATCTATTACTCAGAGACAAAGTAATAAAAAATAACAACTAATCAAAGTAATCTAAACTGTCCATGATATTCCTAATAACAATAATAAGCAAAACCCAAAGTACTAGATTACTTAGAATAGTGGGTCATGATCATGAGAACCCATGGTGGGATTCATATGACTATCGGGTCCATTCTAACAAACCAAAACGCAATCCTCTAACAACTAGGAGACTCATCGATCTAGATTAATGGTGGGGCCCTCCTCCTCCTTGCGTATGTACGTAGGGGGGCGTGTGTGTGCGTGTGATGTCTCCATCAACTTTCCTCGACTGCGAAGATTTCTCCATTGGCAAAACAAAACTCCTAAACCGCTCCAAGATGTCAAGATCAAGTCTCTGAAGCTCCTCTTCTGTGAGCCATGTACTGTCTAAAGCTAAGAGTGACTTCCACTTAACTAAGTACTTTTGAAACCCGCCGTCTGACTTTGATAATATCTGAGGGTCTAGAATATCCTATATTTCCTCTCTAGGTGTGGGAAGGGTAGGTATAGGAGGTAAAGGCTGGGACAAAGGGTCAGGAAAAGGCTATGGATTAAGAGACAGGTATGGAGAATCAGGATGGTTGGGCGAAGGGCAGGACAAAGTATCAGTGGTCCCCTGAAAAGTAACTAGATCCTCCATATTGAATGTGAAACTAATTCCATGAAAGGTGGAAGATCTACCACATACGCATTGAGACCGTTTTATTTTATAATTTTGAAAGGTCTAGCACTACACGAGTGTAATTTATGAATGACCCCATGAGGGTACCGCTCGGGCCTAATGCAGACCATCACAGAGTCTCCTATATTGAATTCCTTGAAACGTTTATGATGGTCTGCAGAAAATTTGTAATGTTCATTACTAGTAACGATCTTTCACCTAATTTCTTGATGCAATTAATGAATGTGATGCGTAAAGGACTCTGCAGACTCTGATGGCTTATGGGACAGGGACATAGGGACAAGATCAATAAGCTTCCTAAGCTTATAACGTATAACGACTTTAAAAGGACTTAAACCTGTGGACCTATTGACAGAACTATTAAATGTAAACTCAGCTATAGGTAATACGGTGTCCTACGTCCTTGTGTGTTCCCCAACTAAACATCTGAACAAACTCCCTAGGCTCCTATCGACAACCTTAGTCTAATCATCGGTTTGAGGGTGGTAGGCAAAAGAAAATTGGAGCCTAATATTCATCATGTGTCATAGTGTCTTCCAAAAGTAACTCATGAATCGCACGTCATGGTCAGACACTATGGTTTTTGGTAACCCATGTAGTTTGACAACCTCACTAAAGAACAGCTTGACAACATGGGATGCGTCGGAGGTCTTACAATAAGGAATGAAGTGAGCCATTTTAGAAAAACGGTTCACGACAACAAATATGGAATTGTTTTTTTGAATAATCTTGGGGAGTCCAAGCACAAAGTCCATACTGATGTCCTGCCAAGGGATGAATGGACTGGCAAAGGTGTGTATAACCCTGTATTTTACTTTTTTTGCTTTGCTAGTTAATAAGTACGACATTGCCTTATAATTTTGGGCACATCTCGCTTGAAGCTTGGCCAATGAAACTTATCCTCCATTAGGGCAATGGTCTTATCTCGACCAAAATGTCCCGCGACCCCTCCTGAATGTAACTCCTAAACAAGAAAATCGCGAAGAGAGGTGCGATGTATGCACAAGCAGTCACTCTTAAACAAATATCCTTTTAAAATCAAGAACTCTCTGCTAGCTCCTAACGGACTCTCTAACAATGATGCGTACACAATTCCAAAATCTGGACACTCAAAATAATCTTCTTTGATGCGCTCGAGGCCCGTGCCTTCGACGCTCATGGAATTGAGTAACGCGACTTAAGGACTTAATGTGTCGGCAAGATTATTCTCTACACCGGCCTTGTGCTTAACCACAAAAGTGTATTCTTGAAGGAATTGAACTCACTTGGCGTGCCTGGGGTTTAATTTCTTCTAAGAGTTCAGATATCTCAAGACCTCGTGATTTGAGAATAAGACAAATTCTTGCGGCAATAGATAATGATGCCAATGGCGCAGTGATTGCACTATCGCATACAACTCTTTATCACAGGTGAAATATTTTTGTTTCGCCTCATTCAGTTTCTCACTAAAAAAAAGTGACAGGGTGTCCTTCCTGACTAAGTACTCTTCCTATGCCGACTCCTGACGCGTTACTTGGGACTTCAAAAACTTTTTAAAAATCCGAAAGTCGTGTAACTAGAGCTTTGGTCATCTTGACCTTCATCTCCTTGAAGGCCTTCGAGGTTGCCTTTGTCCATTGAAACTCTTCCTTTTTTATGTAATCTGTAATGGGAGCTATAATGGAACCGAAGCCTCGAATGAACCACCTATAGAAGGTGGATAAGCCGTCAAAGTTGCGCACCTCATGAATATTGCGAGGTTCAGGCAAATTGACAATGGCCTTGAAATTCTCGGGATCCGTCGATACGCCCTCAGCTGGCACAACAAAACCTAAGAAGATAATACTACTAAACAAAAACACACACTTCTTTAGATTAACATACAATTTCTCTGCTATAAGGATCCCACACACCTGCCTCAAATGGTTAAGGTGTTGTTCCTTGGTCATGCTATAAATCAAGATATCATCAAAGTATACGACCAGGAACTTCCCCATGAAGGGCCTCAATACTTGGGTCATTACACTTATGAAAGTGTTTAGGGCGTTAGTCAGCCCAAAAGGCATAACTAGTCACTCGTATAGCCCATCCTTCGTCTTGAAGACTGTTTTCTACTCACCACCAGGGAGTACACGGATTTAGTGATAACCACTTTTGAAGTCAATTTTTTAGAAGACGCATTAGCCATCATATCCAACATGTCATCAAGACGTAGTATGGGAAACCGATACTTGACTGTGATTTTATTGATGGCCCTACTATCAACACACATCCTCTATGTGCCATCCTTCTTAGGTGTAAGAAGGGCGGGCACAGCACACAGGCTCATGCTTTCTCGAATGAAACTCTTTTCTAGGAGCTTATCAATCTGCCTCTTCAACTCCACATGCTCCTTTGGGTTCATTCTATAATGAGGGAGGTTTGGTAAAGTTGCCCCAGGGACTAGATCAATGACATGTTGTATATCCCTCATAGAGGGAAGCTCATTCTGTAGATCATCAGGAAAGACATCACGAAACTCATACACTACCTGAATGGTCTTACTGGGTAACTCTACACTAGCCTCTGGTACACTTTTCCTAGCCACAAGAGTGTATACCATCGAGTCTGCCTCCGTTTCTCTCTCATAGTCTTTGGCATTTAGAATATAGAGAGGTTTGGACTTCGACTTCGACTCCTTCAATTCTTTTGAGCCGCTCACACCACTCTATGTGGTGGACTCCTTTCCAGCCGTGTTCTTGGGTAGTAGTGATTTAGCTTCACCTTCTTGCCCTCGAACCAGAATGTACACACATTTGAACGACCAAATATGGTAACATCTCTATCATAGAGTCAATGTTTACCCAGAATGATATAGCTAACATCCATGAAAACAACATCACACCAAAGTGTGTCGTTATATGATCCAAAGTAAATAGGAATAAGACAACAGTGCGAGACTGGAATGGAAGTTTCATTAACCCAGGACATTATATAAGGTTGAGGATGGGCTTTAAACTTCAAGCCCAAATGGCTCACAACGCTTGTCGATATCACGTTTGCACAACTACCACTATCCACGATCGTCTTACAACTCTTGTCCCCATGTTTTGCATAAGTATAGAAGATCATATTGTGGCGCTAATTGTCAGTGTTCTTAGCTTGACCAAGGCACAACACACAACTGTGAGGGTTGTAAACTCTTGCGTTCTCTCTTTCTCATCACTAGGGGTTTCTACTGGCTCATATTCTTTCTCTTCGCCGTCAATCTCTGGGAGCACTGTTTCTACTTGTCCATCAATAAGGAGCACCTTCGTGCCCTCTCTCGTACCACACTGGTGGGCAAAGTAATTAAACCCCCGATACCTAAAACACCTAGTTGCTCCACTTTTACGCAAGGTAGACCCGACAATTTCTTTACCCTTATCATCCTTAGGCCTGAACTGAGAACTATTGGAAGGTTTGTTTTGGTATCCAGTGTTAAGTTTAGCCTCAAAAGGGTTGGCCTGAGCACTAGAATTGTGAAAGTCAAACTGGCTTCCCACGGATGCTTTGAGGTATTGCTTAACCTCCAACAATACTTGATACAACTGTTCAATAGTGTCCATGTCTTTGGCAAGCAACTCTCTCCTAATGTTAGAGTGGAGGCTCATCTTAAACTGAGCAAGGTGAGTACACGGTCCTCATCAACCTCACAACGGTCAAGTACTTTTTGAACTTCTCAATGTATTCAGCAACACTCAAGGAACCCTGTCGAAGAGACTGTCATTCCTTAACCAACCTCAAATGGTAAAAAAAAGGGAGGTATTTTTCCTTAAGAGTTTCTTTCATTTCTCTCTAATGGACTATTGGGAGCTCCCTCGCTCTTTCTTTCTTTTGCTTTACAGTAGCCCAAACCTCTTTGCTTAACCCACAAGCTTCATCTTCGTGAATCGGACTCGACGAGCATCCAACATATCATACCACTCAAAATAGTGGTCCATATGCGCTAGCCAATCTAAAAAGGCTTTAGGGTCCAAGTGGGCATCAAACATAGGGGCATCTACTCTAACTCCCTTGAGAAGATACGCATCTGGGTCATAATGATCATGATATCTCTCGCGGGGTGGGTGCACGGGTACGCGCTCATGGCCAATTCCTTGGCCACCTCCATTCCTTGGTCTAATCTCCTGATCACCTGCTTAAGATTGGGCATCTTCCCTAATGATGGGGTTTGCCCGGGCAGAGGTCTCTAGTTGGGTAACACGCACATTAAACTGCTTAAAGCATTGGTATATACATTGTTTCAAGTGCTTACCCAAATACTCAAACTGCTGAGTCAGCTTGTTCATTGACTCTTGCAATTGCTCCATGTTTAGTATAGGGTGCAAGAGAAAACCACAACCCGTACGTGTAGGCATACAACTACTAACTCAACTTAAGGATCTTCTACTACAACTATATGCACCTACATGAGACTAAATGCTCCTTTAGGACTCTATATTGGTAAAATGACACAATACTACTCAAGTTCCAGCAACCTACCTACCTAAAGAATCTACCAACAAAAAATCCAACAAAGAGATATTGGGGATTTTCTGATAGCAGAAAATTCAACAACTTATATCAGAAATTATAGACCTATAAACAACTCTATATGATGATACTTGATGCATAATGGACACAAATAAACTAAACCCTAAACATGCAATGCATTCCCCTATAAGAACCCTAGGCTCTGATACCAAATTTGATGCAAGACATGAAATTCAAATATGATGTGCAAGATTTTCCGACTTTAAATCACACTGGTTCAGAAACAATTACACAAAATTCCACATCCCACACAAAAGTTCAAACACTCAATTAAGGGAAATCTTATGCGGATCAAGGCCTACAATGCTAGGGCCGGATCAATCAAAATTATAAACCAAACATGAATCAAATGAGGGTAAATTCATCCACACATGCACAAAAATAATTCCCCCAATCTAAGGGATTCAGAAATTTCAATTTGGGAAACCCTAAGATTGACGAAATGGCATAAAATTGAGAATTTGAATAATTTAGGGTTAGGGCTAGGAAAAGTAAGTAAAAGAGGAATGAAAGAGAGAAGAGAGTGGACATGACGATAGTTCCCGCGTGTGGACAGTGAGACAGACCTGACGCACGTGCGCAGGGGCCTGTCCGCATGTGCGTGGGGACCACAAACCTAGAAAGGTACTCCTTAAGTCTGGTCGGCCAGGGTGGACTCCAAAACCCCCGAATTTCGGGTCGATCCGATATACAGTCTGTGTATGGTTATTCGCAGCCCTCCTATAGGGCCAGATTCCAGAAATCTGTTGTAGGAGAGAAACGTCTGCAAAATATTGATAGATTTGCAGGTGTATGGCTGTAGGAGAAGAGAAATATGGATGATAGAATGTGGGGGCGAATCGGGACGAGTGTGACTTCGCATCACAGTAGTCAGCCCTTCGAGGAAGGGAATGTTTCACACCGAATTGTATTTCCATAACTCAGAAACTCAAAGAAGTAGAAAATAAACACAAACATTTTATTACTCTTCAATGAGAAAAAACCCTAAAAGGGGTGCCTATTTATAAGAAAACCCTATACCCCAAAACTCACGCCATGTGCACAACCTATTACTTGGAGACGAATTAATAAAAAATAACAACTAATTAAAGCAATCTAAATCGTCTATGTTATTCCTAATAACAATAATAAGCAAGACTCAAAGTACTAGATTAATTAGAATGGTGGGCCACAGTCATGAGAACCCATGGTGAGATTCATATGACTATCGGGTCCACTCTAACGAAACAAAACACAGTCCTCTAGAAGGTTAATCGATCCAAATCGATGGCGGGGCCCTCCTCCTCCTTGCATACGTACATGGGAGAGGGGGGCGTGCGTGTGCGCGTGATGTCCACATCACACCAGACCAGAGAATACATTATATATATATATATATATTATATATATATATATTATATATATATATATATATATATATAAACGTACACCTCATGGGAACTTCCCATGAGGTCAAGCTGAGTGGGCCCCATCATGATGTGTGTCGAACATCAACACCATGCATTTGATGGGTCCCCTTTAGGTTATGGGATATCCTAAAAATCAGCCCTATACAAAACTCAGGTGGACTATGCCATTTAAAACCATGTGAAGACATGCCTAAAACAGATAAAAACACTTCGTGGGGCTCAACTGAGTTTTGGATGCGACTGAATTTGGTCTGACCCCTCATCCAAGTGAGACACACACAATGGATGGGCTTGATTTGTGAACCACATCTCGGTGAGCCTAATAAATGATTACGAATGTTTTAATGGGAGAGTAACCCCTCTCAACTTTTGTATGTGGTGTGGCCCCCCAAGTCATAGATTGACTTGATTTTTAAGCCTGTGTCCCACCATAGAATGGTGCATCTGACTGATGGGGCAAATGTTCGACACACATCACGATGGGGCCCACACAACTCGACCTCATGGGAAGTTCCCATGAGGTCGCCCTCATAGTACCATTTATATATATATATATATATATATGGAAAAGGTTCTATATGGTCGAGCTCATGGGAACTCCCCATGAGGTCGAGCTATGTGGGCCCCGCCATGATGTATGTTGAACATCAACACCGTGCATTTGATGGGTCCCCTTTAAATCATGGGATATCCCAAAAATCAGCCGTATACGGAACTCAAGTGGGCCATACCATCGAAACTCATGTGAAGACATGCCTAAAACATATAAAAGCATTTGGTGGGGCCCACCTGAAATTTGGATGCGTCTGAAACTTGGTTTGACCCCTCATCTAAGTGGGACACACATAATGGATGGGCTGGATTCGTCATCCACATCTCGGTGGGCTCAAAAAATAATTATGAATGTTTTAATGGAGGGTAACCCCTCTCAACTTTTGTATGTGGTGTGGCCCACACAAGTCACGGATTGACTTGATTTTTAATCCCTAGGCCCACTATGGAATGGTGCATCTGACTGATGGGTAGATGTTCAACATACATCATGGTGGGCCCACACAGCTCGGCCTCCTGGGAAGTTCCCATGAGCTCAGACCGTATAGAACCTTTTCCCAAAACAAATCTTATTCTCACTAATTTCTCGACCTGGCAGTATCTACATCATTTTTCGGACTTCGATGTTTTTATCGCAGTATTATCAAAATAATATCGGTGAAAATAAAATATTAATAATATCTTTTTATTTTTGAAAATTCATCACTCTATTGTCTGTAGAAACGACAGAAAAGACAGTGCTGTAAGTGAAAGTTTAACATACACTCTTGTATATAAACATCTCTCCTAGTTGAACACAGCATATATATGAGATAAATAGACGGCTAGAAAAATTATTTAAACCATCATTCTACTTTGTAGATTGTGGTCCACTTGAGGAGGGAAACTGTTTGACTTTTGGGGCAAAATATTTAAGCATTAATTATTTCTAAGCAGATGCTGAGCTAGCTCCATGATGTTACACACATGTTCCATACTGGCATGCGTGTGAATGCATGTGGATGGAAAGGGCTCCGGCGGCGTGCAGATGTAGCAAAGTCGTATATATTAAACCCTAAAATTAAATTATTAGCATTAACAAACATTAGTTATAGATTGATGTAGGCAATAGCTAAGCATGAAGAATAGTATATTAAAGTAACATTATAGGGTTATGTGCACCATATTTAGGACACGAGGAATACTTTAGTGACTTGGGGGAATCACACCAAAGAGGAGTGTCTTGCGTGTGTCGGTGTGGTGTAGAACCCACTGTAAAAAGGATAAAACGGTCATTTCATGTACTCTTTTTTAAAAAAATTATTATAAGTCTCATGCATGATATGTTATGCATATGTTGCTTTTTTATCGATGCTGGAAGAAGTACATCAAACACCATGTTGGATGCAATATACATGCCATTAG
Organism: Magnolia officinalis; assembly: GCA_021015155.1. Lineage (NCBI taxonomy): Eukaryota > Viridiplantae > Streptophyta > Magnoliopsida > Magnoliales > Magnoliaceae > Magnolia > Magnolia officinalis. The sequence goes on along the minus strand of JAJHSJ010000008.1, from coordinate 66,391,956 downwards.
GGGTGATTCCTGTGACCATTGGTGCATCTTTCCACAATTTATTTTTCAAGAATAAATAAGTGGTTCATGCCAACAAAGGCATGTTGCAGTGAACCTTGCTATAAAAAGCTGTGGACCACAACATAGAAAATAATACGAAATAGGGGGGCAGGCCTGATTTATACGTTGAATCCATTCCATTCATCAATTGAACCATCTCATTTTAGAACAGCAACCACTAAAAATAATAATAATAATAAAAATAAATAAAAACAGATTAAACACTCGAGTAGACCACAACATAGAAAATAATATGAATTGAGACACTCACCATTAAAAGTACTTAAGGCCCATAGAAGTTTTAAATCAAGCTGATATTTGTTTTTCTCCCTTGTCTTGGTGGGATTGACCTTAGAGCAGGTTGGATGGTACAATATGTACTAAGAAGGTTTCAATGGCGGGTGGCCCTATCCCAACTATTCCTTGTGGTACATTGCATATGGTCCACTTAAGTTTTCGATCATCCCATTTTTTGAATTCACGTCCTCAAACGAGAATTGATGGAATGAGTAGATTTTATGTAGACATTATAGTAGACACCATAGACTTTTATTATTATTATTATTTTTTTTTTTTTTTTTTTTTTGACGATCCAAACTATTTATTTTTTTTTTTTCTGGCATGTTTGACGATCCAAACTATTTAATATATAATATAATAACCAAAATCAAAATATTAAGGATCTGATTTTTTTTTTGAACTTATAATTTTTTATTGTAATTTTTTTTAAAACTTATAAATTTTAATTTTTATTGTAATAGCCAAAAGAAAATTAATAAGGATTTGATTTTATTTTAAACGTTGGTGGCATGTTGGTGGATGGTTTTTTTGTTATCATGTGTAGTTGATCTTTTTGGAGTTACGGCAGCTATATATGGTTTGTTTAGTTCATTTTGTTATATACAGATGTCTTAAATTTGTCTAGTGGTCTGTCGATGATATCGATAGGGTTTCGATGATATCGAAACCAGTTGTCGATGACATCAACGGTTGCTCGATGTCATCGATAATTCACAGAATTTTTCACCCCTGGTCGTTGGACAGTTTTGCTCCTGTTTTGATATATCGAATAACCGTTGATGATATCGAAGCTGTCATCGAGAGACCTTCGATGACATCGAAAAGTTCCGCAGATGCGATTGCGGAAACACAGATTCTGCGGATTTTGTTTCCTATTTGGATTCTACCTCTTTCTAAACTTATAAAAATGGGTGTATGCGAGATTGGGATGTATTCTAAGGCTTTCTAAAGGAGTTCCAAGGGTTCTTAAAAGGATTTTATGGTTTCTAAATGGTGTAGCAAGGGTGAGATTCGAGGTTATTCGAATCGGGTAAGTCCTCTCTCTTTGTAATTTCTATTTTCATAGTGGAGATCTGTCGCTTTGTGCCGTGGTTTTTTCCCGCAAGAATTTTCCACGTTAAATCTGTGTTCTCTTGTGTGTGCTTGGTGCCATTGGATTGCTATCCTAGACCTAAATCTGTGTGATTCCGCAAGTCAAAATCCCCAACAAGTAATATTAAAGCTATCGTTGGGGCACAGATCCGAATCAAGGAAATTGAGAAGTACTCAGGGAAAAATAATTTTGAGTTATGAAATATCAAGATGATGAATTCCTTAATCAAGAAAGGCGAAGATGGTACTCTTAAGGAGCGAAAGTCTACTATGACTGATGATGAATGAAATACTCTTAATAAGAAGGCATTATCATTGATCCGTTTATGTCTCACGGATGAGGTTCTTTACAACGTCATGAGGGAGAAAACTGCGGCTAAGTTATGGGCGTAGTTAGAGGATGTCTATGCGAAAAAATTCTCGGAAAATCGCCTACACTTGAAGTGGCAGTGGTATAACTTTAAAATGGTAGAGGGTGGAAATCTAAAGGCTCACATCAGCAACTTTAATAAATTAGTTTACAATTTGCTGGATATGGAGGAAGTGATGAAAGATAAAGAACAAGCATGTATGTTGCTAAATTCTTTTCCGGCGTTGTATGAGTCATTCAAGGACACTATGTGCAGCACAAATAAAACCCTAAGTGTCGACACCGTTATCTCAGCCCTTCAAGGGAAGGCTATGAGAAAGCTAAACGGCGACATGGGGACATTTTCTGATGCACTATTTACAATGGGTAGAAATTTTGAATAAGGTACGGGTTCTTTAGGTTATAGATCCAAATCAAAGGGCAACGACAAAGAAAAGGTAAAGTGCTGGAATTGTGGGAAGGAATGACATGTGAAGAAGGATTGTGAAAATCCTAAATCGAATAGAGAAGATTTTGAGGCTTCGTGCAGGGAGGCCAATGATGCCACATTAGATGAATCGAGTGGATGTGATGGTGATGTTTTGTCTATGTCTTCGCTCAGATGGTCAAAATCATAGCGATGAGTGGATGCTAGACACAGGGGCATCTTTTCACATGACTCCTCATCGGAGTTGGTTCGCTAGTTATAGCGAGTGCGATGGTGGACAGGTGTCTATGGGCAATGACTTTGCTTGTAATGTTGTGGCTATTGGTACGGTGCGCATCAGGATGTTTGATGGGGTGGAGCGTACCTTGACTGATGTCAGGCATGTTCCTGATTTGAAGCAGAATCTGATTTCTCTTGGTGTACTTGAGGCAAAAGGATGCAAGTACACATGTATTGATAGTGTTCTTAAGGTATCTAAGGGGGCACGGGTAATCATGAAAGCGCAACGAATCGGTAACATGTACAGGTTGATCGGGAGCACTTCAAAAGGTGGAGCTGTAATGGCTGTAGCGGATTCCACCTCTGCACGTGTGTGGCATGCTGGGCATGGCCACATGAGCGGGCAGGGCAGGAAGGTTAAGACTCGCGGACGGGGATACAGAGTAGGTGGAGCAGCCACCTATGAGAAGAATCACACGGCATGATCGTAAGATATCGGTGAGGTACAAGGATGACTTCAATATCACAGGAGATTCATCTTTTATTTTAATGGCTTTAGGTGAGCCTGGTGCTGAGAAGTGGAAGGAGACTATGGGCGATGTGATGGATTCGTTGTACCTGAAAGCCCTGTACCCTAGACCATACCGTTCCGTAGATTTTCGCGGTCTTCCCGGTCGAATTCCGGCAACCTTCGACCCTTAACCGGTAGTTGCGCGTGACCCTGATTCACACATCGTTAACCCGAGTCGACTCAACCCGAGACTGGTGCCCTTGCGACCGCACCATCGCCACGGTTCCGATGCCACGACTCGCTCGCCGAGGTGATACTCTGAGCAGGAGATGTGGGCCAGCGTTCGGTGCGAGGAAAACGCCGCACATACGAAACCCAAGAGAATCTCTACGATATGTCACATCAAACCATCAATCAATCAATCCCATCATGTCAAGTACACATCACCTCTTACCCTTCCCCAAGCAACCCAAAGTCAAAAAGTTCTTACACAAGCCCATACTTCTCTTACAACATCTACCATAAAAGTCAAAAGTTTCTTACACATCCATCACCACCACATCAAACATCCATCACCCATCTCTCTCTTCCTTTACAAGTCTCTCTCTCTCTCTCTCATTTTCAAACCACTCTCCCAAGCAACCCAAGAACTCCACACGTCCAAGCCCTCCTATAGAGAGGAAAATGCATGTGTGAGGCCCACCTTTCCATCCAAAGATCTCTCATCTTAACCATCCAAACCTCATCTCCTCCGTTGGAATCTAAGTTAAGGAGATAAGGAAGCCAAGGGAGCAAGAAGATCAAACGGTGGGTGCGTTATAAGCTAGATTTTCATGTGTTTATGATGGGCTAAGTGAGGCCAACCGATCATTGGTTTGGATCTCACTTAGGACCCTAAGATGTGGCCGATGGCCCACTTTGATCATCATGATGTTTACTTTCTAGTTGATAAGGGTCATCTAGACCGTCAATTTTATTGGAGAAAGAATCTCCACCGTTGGATTGTGATTTAATGGGCCCACATGTATTGAGACCCACTTGATATATGATTGATTTCAAGGGAGGGCCCACAATGTCGAGGTCTCTCTCTCTCTCTCTCTCTCTCTCTCTCTCTCTCTCTCTCTCTCTCTCTCCCTCTCTTTTTTTTCTTCCCATTTTCTTTTCTTGTGTTAATATGGTCATGTGGCCCATTAGGATGGACCCCACCATGAGGCAAGTATTTTATCCAAGCCATTTATAAGTGGGGCCCACCTTATATGTGTTGTACCCACACCATCCATCATTTGGTGGCCCACCTAAGCAGGGCCCACCTCACTGCATGTGCAGCGCCAGACCATCCAGCGTCCAGGGACGCTATACAAAGGGAAAACACAAATATTGGCTTGTTTCCAAGCTTATGGGGTGGCCCACTCATTTAGGCCCCACCTTGATGTATGTATTCAATCCACGCTGTCCATTCCTTTTCCAAGCTCATTTTAGGCGTTGAGCCGAAAGATGGGGCCAATCCGACTTTCGGGTGGGCCATAGCATGGTAAACAGCGGGTTTACCGTTGAAATATCCCCCGTCGTTTCTATACACCAAAATATATTGAATATTGGGCTCATATGGCCTGTCATGAGCCGTAGAATCCAACCGTCGGGGTGGATTCACCTAATGCGGGCCCCACGCAAGGAAAACTACAAAATTCTATAGTTCAAAAATAATAATAATAAGCAGCAGCAGCGCTGCTGTGTCAGAAGGCAGCAGGTGCTGCCTGTGCTACCTGCGCCAGCCGGCGGACGGGCAAGCAACCACCCACGGCTCCAACCGTGGGCCCCACCACGATGTATATTTGTCATCCAAACCATCCATGAGGTGGGCCCCTCCCTAAAGTGGGCCCCCTCCAAATATCAGGCCGATCCAACGCTCAGGCAGCCCACGCATAGGAAATAATGTTGATTAAAGGCCTGCCATTGAAACTCTTTTTGGGGCCATAAAAGTTTCGGATCAAGCTGAAATTTGGTTTTACCCTTCATCTAGGTCTACGTGATCTTATGAACGGGTTGGATGGGAAGTAAACATTATGGTCGGCCCCACGTGGGACCCACATGATTTGTGTTTTATTCCCACCGTCCAGGGGACGGTGGGCGTGTATGATGTGTGTGCGCAGGCGTGTGTGTGTGTGCGTGTGTGTACGGTGGGTGCGTGCGTGTGCATGCGTGTGTACACGTGTGGCTCTGTGTGTGTGTGTGTGTGTGTGTGTGTGTGTGTGTGTTATATTGTATCGTATATTATATATATATATATATATATATATTATGTATATATATATTATATTATGTAATATATATACATTATGGTGGGCCCTCATGTGGACCCCCACCATGATGCATGTGTTGCCTCCGATCTGTCCAACTACTTGGCGAGCTTATCTTAACGGCTTGAGACTAAAAATAAGATAGATCTATGGTTCAAGTGGACCCCACCTTGGTATACATAAGGCCTAAGTGATTAGGCCCACCTTGCCATAATTATGGCCTGTTGTTGAGGCCCGCTTTGATGTGAATGAAAGGCCCATGTTATGAGTCTCATTCGATGCATTTGTGGCCTGTGGTTGAGGCCCACTTTGATATATAAGTCCATGTTACGAGGCCCATTGTGATGTACTCAAAGTCCCAGGGGTTATGGCCCATTGCAATGTACATAAGGCCCATTGATGTGGCTCACTTGATTTATATAAGGCCCATATGATGCGACCCATTTGATGTATCCAAGGCCCATGGGTCGAGGCCCAACGGGGTGTCCTTAGGGTCCATTGCAATGTGTGATTTCCCCATGGCTTGTGTACTGATATTAGGCGGGCCATGCCTTGGGAGCAATGTTGGTTTGACGTCAACATTGTAAGAATAATGTTGGTTAAATGTCCGCATTAAAATTCTCCCTAGGGCCCATTGTTAGGCCCATACTTGTAGGTCGTCTAGGCCCATCTTCGTTATGAACAGCATCTATCCCATATAACATATTTAGTATAATTTCATGATTCATGATCATACGCATCATATGTATGCTTGATATGAGAAATAATTGGTTATAGCATATGCCTTCAGGCAGATTGTTTAGGGGCTCCCGGATAAACGGTGTTGCCCCACATGAGCGCACGATACGCACAGGATTGCTGCATAACTGGATAGTGTGATTCATGCATTCGCATTGTGTGATATAGTACTGTACGCCCTAGTGACATTAGGGTCGTAGCCTCCACAAGCGTATCGTGGTTGGCAGGATGGATACCGAAAATCTTATTCTACATGGAGTGCTATAGATATCCCTGGGTGAAAGTCACTAAACCCTTATGGTACCAAGAGGTTGCTCCAACGTTTAAACCGAGTGGGTGCATGAGCGCCGAGTGCCGATTACCAGATGGCTGCGCTTTCCACTATGTCGTGGTCGGTTGGAAGGGGGTGCAGCCTTACCCGCCCAAGAGGAGGGGGCAAAGCTAGGCTGAGTTTGACCAGCTCGAGGAATGGGTCCGCTATCGACGAGTCGAGCCCGATATTGGCAGGCGGGTAGTGAGGTCTCTTCCACTTACCTTATTGCGCATGATGAGGCGGCAATCTGGTTTAGAGTGTACTAGACCCCGGTGATATTCCAGATTTGAGCAGTATGGATACATGGATATAGATGAGGATTTGTATGCTTGAGTTGCATCTCGTATCGCATGGCCTTGGTATATCTAACATCATTCATGCCTTACATCGCATAGCCTCGGTACTGCTAAGGTATTCATGGATTCATCAGCATGTTCCACATTACTCTGATACTGCATGATTACATTACTACCTTGCGCACATACTTTCACCACCCTCTAAGCTTTTATAAGCTTATGCACGACCGTTGGGTGCAAGTGACGTTGGGACGCAGCAGCGGTGAGGCAGGAGCGCAGAAAAGATTATTTTGGAGCTTTTTATCCATTATTATTGTATTTCCCTTTATGCACATTGTACTTGTAAAGTTTTTTATCATAGTGAAAATGTAATGGAGTTTTTGGTTGTTGTTTGTGGGTTATGCCTTTGGTTATGCTTATTACGAATCAAACTGATGTTGGAAATCCTCCTTGTAGCATCCTAGGATCGAAACCTGGCGAATGGGCGATGGGAGCCGAGAATGGGGTTCTACGGAGGCTGTCGGTACCGGATTCGGCGATCAGAATTTTTTTGAGCTTGATTTTCAAGTTTGGGGCGTGACAGTACCAGACCGACATATGGGAGATGGTGGAGCTTCTAGTGGGCCGGAAACAGTTGGATGCAGGTGGATCTTCAGGAGGATACAACATAGATACAGGGCGAGGTTGGTAGTGAAGGGTTATGCTCAGAGAGAAGGGATCGGCTTCTCAGAGATATATCAGGTGTTTATTAGATTCGTGATTGGCGCTGGTTGGCCAATGTGATCTTGAGCTAGAAGGATGGATATGGAGTCTACACTTCTACAAGGGAAAGTGAAGAGCAGATTTACATAAAGCAACCAGAGCGGTTCGAAGTTAAAAGGGACTAAGAAAAGACTTTGCAGGAGGTCGTGGTTTGACCTGTCGCCTAGGCAGTGGTTTGATTCCTTCGTGGTGAGTCAGGAATTGATGACATGTAGATCGTCAATTATGACATGTCTGAAATCAATGTACTGAAGACTCGGTTAAGTGGGACATTCAGGATGGAGGATCAGGGGCTGCAAAAATGGTTCTCGGCACTGAACTGAAGGAGGAGTAGGCTTTGGTAATCACGGGAGGAATACCTTGTGGTATTGATCAATGATGTGATGGGCCAGGAAAAGCCAGAGAGCGTTTCCTACGCATTTCTCCTCAAGTTTTCCTCAGAACATGTCCCAAAACAGATGAGGAAAAGCAGGATATCTCATGAGCCTTATTCGAATGCGGTTGGCAGTATATGCCATGGTCTGGCATTAGACCGGTTATTTCACAGGCTATCAATGTTGTGAGCAAGTACCCCGACAAGTAATATTGAGTAACGGTGAGATAGTAAGAAGACTACGTCTTTTCTTTTGGGAAGACAGGAGCAAAGGTGGTTGGGCATGTGAATTTAGATCCGGCAGACATGATCAATAAGAATGTTCCTGTAAAGAAGCTCAAGTTTTGTGCAACTTCTCTGGGCTTGACGATGGCGTAAAAGGAAGACGGAGTGTGCAAGAGAAGCTATGATGTGATGCAGAGATAAAAGAAGAGGAAAAGAAGCTACACGGATGAAGATTGAAGACATGGTGGAAATTGTTATAGACAGATGTCTTAAATCTGTCTGGTGGTCTATCGATGATATCGATAGGGTTTCGATGATATTGAAGCCAGTCGTCAATGACATCTACGGTTGCTCGATGCCATCGATAATTCACAGAAATTTTCACCCTTGGTCGCTGGACAGTTTTGGTCTTATTTCGATATCATCGAAGGACCGTCGATGATATCGAAGCTATCATTGAGAGACTTTCGATAACATCGAAAAGTTCCGTAGATGCGATTGAGGAAACGCAGATTCTACGGATTTTGTTTCCTATTCCGAATCTGCTTCTTTCTAAACTTATAAAAAGGGGTGTATGCGGGATTGGGATGTATTCTAAGGCTTTTTAAAGGAGTTCCAAGGGTTCCTAAAAGGATTTCAGGGTTTCTAAAAGGTGTAGCAAGGGTGAGATTCGAGGTTGTTCTAATCGGGTAAGTCCTCTCTCTTTGTAATTTTTATTTTCATAGTGGAGATCTGTCGCTTTGTGCCATGGTTTTTTCCCGCAAGGGTTTTCCACGTTAAATCTGTGTTCTCTTGTGTGTACTTGGTGTCATTGGATTGCTATCCTAGACCTAAATCTGTGTGATTCCGCAGGTCAAAATCCCCAACAAATTTTGATTTTCTTAGTTGTGTAATACCTTTCCAAAGTGGTTAAAATAATACTTTTAAAATTGGAGTCTTACTAACCGAATCGGCGAGGTAATAATTCATGGTTGGCTAGAACTGTAAACTTTCCTGGTAAGGTTGAAGAATTGTGAAAATCTTTCGACCTAAATGACTCCTGCGATTGGCATACGATCCTAGAGATCTGAGTAAAGGTCTCGTTTACAAGAAAAGAAGGGATTAGACACTTTCTCCCCTACACTCGCATGTGGTCTCTACTTTAAGGGACATGCAGTTTTCAGGAAAGCACATATCTATAAGAAATGTTTGTCATATGGTCATGCTTCATATAACCCTACAAGAGGGTCGGGCATGCAAAAGAAAAAGTAAACAAATCCTAGCATTGCTTCACAAAGTCAAAAGACAATTGGTAGATAAACGAAAAAAAAAAAAAAAAAGGGTAAAATATCCTAGCCTTACTTCACAAAGCCTGGGCCTCAGGCAAGCGAACTAAATAAAATAAAGCAATATAAAGTAAATGCAGTAAAAAGGAAATGTCTTTTAGCAGAAAAGGAAAAGTGTGAATTGGATCATGTTTTGAGCTTGGTTGAGATGTGAGAAAGAGAACAGGAAAATTAGATACCCTTTCTTGAATGCTAATATGGATGATCGGATGTACCTAATCTTAACTATACTCTTAATGTGACAGGGTTAGCTTTACTAAGTTAAATTGTTGAGGTAAAACCTAGGCGTAATTATATCTACTGTTAGGGAGCCTAGGCGGCAGAATTTCCTTATTGTTGCAAAGGGGAAGCTAAAGAAAAACCAAAAACTTGATAACATTCCTTTTGTCGTTTCTACCTCTAGGGGAGTGAGATGGTATTTAATAGGTTCAAAAACCGTCGTCCAGCTGCTTGCCGACAGACACTTTGCAGTCCGTACGTTCACATTCAAAATCTATCAGAAATCTAAAGGCGCCGATGAATGGATGCCACATGTCAGTTGGCTGGGGGACCGACCGACGGTTTTATTTTTTCCCCTGGTGTCCACAATAGGCTGTTTGGATACCTCCATTTGCCAATAATAGCTTTATAGGCTTTAAACACATTACCTTTTAGCCATGATATGAAATCTAGCAATGTTTCATATTACATGTAAACTCTTTACAACTAAAAAGACATACATAATAGAACACAATGGCTGATACACACTCGTGATAGGTGGAGTCTATAACAATTAATATGGTACATCTAATATGTCCATAATGTGCTTTCCTTCACTTTCTCCTATGGCAAAAAAAAATAAAAAAGTTTGATTGATCTTCAAATGAACCACAGAGAGGTAGAAGGATTGGACATCCACCATTGAAAATTTTTGTACTGCATTTGAAGCTCATTGTGATGGATGGAAGACATCCAATCTGTTCAGCACGTGCATGCTTTGATGTTGTCCTATGGCCTC
>JAJHSJ010000008.1:66298047-66381572 GCA_021015155.1 Magnolia officinalis | reverse complement strand
TAAACTAACATTGAGTACTAATGGTCATTAAGTGATATTATAGTTAATAAAATAATATAATATAAATTTCAAGGATTTTTTTGAATCTAAAACAGTGAAATTCCGGGATGTTATAATCTCCCCCCTTAAAATAATTTCGTCCCCGAAATTGCCTAAGGGTACTAAGTGAAGGTTTCATTATTTCATTTGCTTAGTTTTGTTGATTCCAAGTTCATATGCATGGTAAGTTGTGTACTATTTATACTAGTTTTGGCTCATTCTAGTCTACCCCCCTTAAACTTTTTCACCCTTGAGGGTTGAAAACAAAAGTCAAAATCATGATTATTGTGCTAAGTGTTTGTTGATATAGTTTACCTAAGGTTGGTATATTCTACTCTTTATGATCAAGCTAATACGAAAAAAACGGTTGTGGTAGGCTCAAATTCGATACGTCGATTGTCCGCCTGACCAGGGCAGACAATACTTGTTATCCCTTCTAAATCCTGATGGATCCTGATCTTCTGCTCGGTCAAAGCAGTGAGTCCGTTGGTAGTCGCTCAGGATTGAAAATTGAGTCGCCCGCGAATACTTCGCATGTGTAGTCCCGTATTTCATAATCTGATCAACCTAATGCTTAGGAAATATCTCATATCCTTTGAAAGGTTAAAATCTCCTACCTTTAAGGTTGTCATTCGGGTCTTTGTCAAATGGAGTTCTTTGGGTCTAGGATTGGATTTGGGGAGTATATTCTTGGAAATGATTTGAGAATGTATTGGAGAAGGAGTGGTTTATAATGGGGTTGGGAAAAAATGGATTTGAGGATGGGATTGAAAAATGTGGGTTGGATATTAATTTAAAATGGAGTTTTGAATTTGGGGCTTGGAGTTGAAAGGATTTGAGAGTGGTTTTGGAAACGGAATGGGTTTGGAAAGAATTTGAAAATGGGTTGTGGAATGTAAGGAATTGGGAGATGGGTTTTCTTTAGAAGAGGATTGAGATATTTCAAATGGTTGGGAGGGAAGTGTTGAAGGTGAGGTTGTTGAGGATGGGTCTTGGAGGGGAGAAGCTTCCTATTTGGAAGGGTTTGAGTGAAACGAGGGAGAGGGGTAGAGTGAAAGAAGAAGACGGTGGGTTTGGAGATTGGGTTTAGATGATGGATTTGTGAATGGATAGAAGAATGTGGGTTGGGTATGAATTTGAAGGAGAAATAGGCTTGAATAATGGTGTTGAGGATGGGTTTTGAGGTTGTGTTTGAGAATGTAATTTGAGATAGCGTTGAGGATGGGAGTTGAGAAATGGGGTTTGGAGTAAATGAGTGAATGAGAGATAGAGTGGAGGTTGGCGAAGTGGAAGAAGATGGGTTTTGAAATGGTATAGGTGAAGGAGGGAGTCGATTGAGTTGGAGTGAGATTTGAAAGAGGAGTTTGGGGAAGATGGTTTGGAGAGATGGAATGTGGTGATGGGTTTGAGGAGATAATGAGTTGAGGGAATGAGTTTTTAAGAAGGGTTAGAGGTTGGGGCATGGAAAGAAATGAAGAGATTGAAGGAGTGTTGAGAGAGGGTGTAGAAGTTGGAGATCATTGGTGATGGGCATGGAAGGGTTGAGGGGTTGAAGGAAGGGAAATGGGAAGGGAGTTGAGAGATTTGAGGTTTTGAGGGTAAACGAGGGTATGGAGTGGGATTGGGAATGAAGTATGATGTTGGGTCTCGGGGGGTGTATGTTGGAAGGGTCTGGGTTTGGGTATGAGAATTTTTTTTTTTTTTTTTTTTTTTTAAATGGGAGTTACTTGGAGAGAGTAAGTTTGACGTTGGCTTTGTGAATGGGATTTTGTGGATGGACTTGAGAATGAGATTGAGAATAAGAAAATGGTTAAGAAAGGGTTTGGGAATATGGTTTTGAGGATAAGAGAGTGAGAGAGTTGAAGTGGGATTTGAAAAATGGGGATTTGGGAATGGAGTTTGAAGTGATTAAGTGAATGGGTTTTGAATGGATTTGAGAGTAAATGAATGAATGGAGTGGGATTTTAGTGAATAGGTTTTAATCTGGGTATTTTGTGGATTTTGGGAGTGAAGGAGAGTGTGGGTGAATGGTGTTGGATTTTGTGAATGGGTGTTGAGAGGGGATGAGTTTTGTGAAAGAGAAGAAGATGGGTTGGAGGAATGGGAGTTGAGAAATGTTTAGGAAATGAGTTGGGGAAATGAGATTTGAGAGGGGTTGGAATGGGTTTTGAGAAAATGAAATTTGAGACGGGCTAGAGTGAAGAGGATTGACGTTGGGTTTCGAGAATAAATGGGTGAATGGAGTGGGATTAAGGAAGGTTGGAATGTGTATTTGAGATAAATTGGTGGGAGTAGAGGAGGGATTGGAATGAATTTTGTGTTGGGTTTTAGAAGTGGTTGTGTAGATGAAAGAGGTTTTAGAAATGAGGAAGAGAAGATGAGCTAGGAAGAGGGGAGATGTGAAGTAGAATGTGGGTTTGGGAGATGAAAAATGTGAAGGAGAAGGGGATGAGTTAGAAGAAATGGGACTTAGGAAAGGGAAGATGGATTGTAGATGGAGAGAGAGAGAATGGTTTAGGGAGATAGGAGTATGTGAAGAAGAAGAAGAAGATGGGTTGAAGGAAGTCTAGGATGGGAGATGAGAGAGGGGGGATATAGGTGTCTGGTCTTAAGATTGGGAGAGGAGAGCTTTCTCTAGGGTTTGAAGGGATGGTGAAGGGTAATGGGAGTAGTAGAGATACCTTTTATGGACTCTAGATAGTCCTAAATAGCAAGGGAATGTGCCCCACTTGTGTGTACATTGAAAGGGAGGAGAGGACCCATAAAACTGGATTACATCTTGTAACGTTTCTTATACTTTTAGTAACTGGATTATTTTCAAATTTTTATGATTATTTAACATCAAGTTCTAAGTCATTACCAAATTTCATATCATTTGGAGTTGTAAATAAATTACAAAAATTCTAGAAGTAACCCCCGTCTAAAACTAATGATTTTTGGACAGTTGTCAATTCATTCCAAATATAACTATATTAAATTTTTATTTATTTTTATTTTATTTTTATATAAAGCTAGACTTGTTAAGCTTCAATATGGATTTTGAATCACCTAAATCGGAGTTATAACGAAGGAGATATGAATTTTTTAAGTTGACCCAAAATCGCAGAAATTTTCAGATGGGCAACTCGGGCCAGGCCGGGTCACGCGGGCCGGGCGGGATCACGCCGGGCTGGGCGGGGTCACGCGGGCCGGGCGGGTCACGCCGGCCCGCTGGAGAGTTGGGTGGGGTCATGCCCGCTCGGGCGGGGTCACGCCGGGCCGCCAGACCGTTGATCTTTAGACGGGTGTATCTCTCCAACCGGAATGAGTTATTCGACGTGCCATATATGAATTTGGGGTAGAACGAGCTGATCTACGTAATGGACCTACTTTTATCATAAGATTTCCCCCATTTAGTAACCAAAACCCAGTTTTATTCCAGTTTCACTATTTTTCAGTAAATTTTCGTTCACCCCCAACCCTTTATCCCCAAATGGGTCTAATCTATCAAATTTGGCCTGATATTCACTCATTTGGTCTAGGACAATAGTTTTGACTGTCAACTCGTTTAGTCTCGGGCTCGTTTATGCTTATAGGCTGAGGTCTCGCAAGACTCTCGGACTCATTCTCTAGCATCGCTACCTTCTCTTGCTACACATCCCTAATCCCTGGGAAGTCTTACCGTTCGTCTAAGATAGCCGGTTCCGGTTCTAGGATGGTACCTACCATTCTAAGTCTTCGTTGTGTTTTCTATCGTTTATGTATCGTTATTGTGTTTTCTCTCAAGTCAGCGGACGCGTTGGTGAGTTCATGACCCATGGCCCAAAGAATTCCAAACCATGCTCTGATACCATCTGTAACGCCCCGAAAAATTGGGGGTCGTGCATACGCTCGACTCCCGAGTCCCCGAGTGTCACTTATTATCAATTTTATGGTTTTATGATTTATCAAGTTTAAACGCGAAGCATGGAATTAATTGAAACATGAGGCACATCCACAACTAGTCTACTGAACTAAAAGGAATCAATATATACAGGTTCAAAAGAATATAAATGGGCCGCATAAGGCGATGCCCAACAAAATCGTAAAGAGAATCATACGCCCAAAAGAATGGTGCGCTGAGCCTACGACTCAATGCTCCATAATCCAGTCTCCTAAACTGATGGATAACCGCCCATCAACTGGAAGTAGGACAGCTCGTCCTCCTCATCGAGACTCACGCCGCTCGGCTCCTCGAATTCAGCATCACCTGCAGCTACTGAAGTGTCTGGTTGGTGTTTTAAAACACCGTCCCAGATTGGGAGTGAGTGATCAACTCAGTGGGTACTATTAGTCTTAAGTTTTAACAGGCAACAGTTATAGCATGAATTTAATGAAAGGCAACATTCATAGATACTAAGCTAATCTTGATAATGCGTATGCATGGTTGAATGATATGATGCATGCCCTCGCCAAACTCTCCCTCAAGCGACTCCATCTTACGATCGCATATAAACAACACTCCCTCAGAGCGACCCTCGACTGGCCGAAGTCTCCACCCTAGCTAATGCGATGCAATGATATGTTAGCCAAGTTCTTAGTTAATTCCGTTCATCCAGCAGGTTTGAGAAACTGATTCACCCCACGTATCAATGCCATCAACTAGTTACAGTGCCGAGACCCCTCAATGCGCAAGCCAGGGCACCGCGATCCGTGATCCCGTCAGGTTCCCCATCCCCCACACCAAGCACATGGGGAGTGCTGAGAGAAGGGATCGCTCGCGGTCACTACGGGGAGGCGCGTCATCCCAGCGTAGGCCGACAGCTCGGACACAAGTGTCCCATTCCACCATGCCTGGCTCACGAGACGGTGGATCAATGTTCAGTTCGCTATTAGTGGGCTAACCACGGGGTAGGGTGGCTAGGTTCCATATGTGTGAGCAATCAAGGTTAACAGACAAGATTGGTCAGTATTAGGCTATACTGCACAAGTTCAAGCAAACACGCAACAGACAACATCGGGTATGGGCGACCCATGTAGTCTTGGTCTTATTAGGCTCACGAGACGGTGGATCAATGGTCAGTTCGCTATTAGTGGCTAACCACGGTGGTAGGGGTGCCAGGTTCCATACATGTGTGAGCATCAAGGTTAACAGACAAGATTGGTCAGTATTAGGCTATACCGCACAAGTTCAAGCAAACACGCAACAGACAACATCGGGTATGGGCGACCCATGTAGTCTAACTACTACTCTGCCGCCCATCCGCACTCGCCCAAACCCACGCCTAGCCCCAGGATAGTCCTACCAATGGGACCACCCTCACTCTCCTCATTTCCTGACCAACCCAAGGGTCGACAAACAGTCATGGCATGTTATTCATCATGTTATCTACTAGCATAGCCGATATAATGCATACACATTCATCACACCCTTCTGAAATTCTTCTACAAGCAAGCTAACAACGCATTTGAATAAGGTGCTTATATGTAGTGTGTGTTTGTGTGGAAGTGAAGCACTTCCCACATCTCATAGGACCAAAATGTGCAAACGTGAATGAGTCATACATGTTATGAGGATCAACATACATGGATCATCAAGACATGAGCATGTAAGCATTTGATTTTCTACCTAACCGTGTGAAAGGCAAACAACATGTTATAAAGAACATTACACACAACTCCATCAAGACATGAACATACAACATTCATTGTAACCAAGCATATGAGAGGCAAGATCAACATCAAAAGGGAACTAAACATGCAAATCCATACGATTCCAACGAACATGAAATTCCTAGGTTTTCTCTAGATCCTCCAAACAACATCCCATAAACACAAAATCATTAAACTCAAATTATAATTGATGCTAGACCACCTAAGGATAATAGTCCGCACCTATGGATTGTTGAGACTTGGAAAATGACCTAGAGATGCCGAACCCGGTGCCGATCGGCCGGAATCCCTAAAGCAACACTTACATGTTAGAATCCTAAATAAATCCCTCCTCATCACAAGGGTTTCAACGAAAATGGGTGGTGGATCTTACCTAGATGATCAACGGACTGAAAAGGGCGGTTGTGGATGAGGAATCCTCCTTTGAGAAGATATAGGGAGTTATGGGGGTTTGATTTCCTTGGGCCCACCTTGCTCTTCTTTCTTCACTCTCCCTTCCTCTCTCCTTCCTTTCTTCTTTCTCCCCTTTCTCTCTTCTCTCCCTCCCTTCTCTAGGGCAAAATCGTATGGAGAGAGGGGGTGCCCAAATAAGGCCTTTATATAGTGCCAGTTTTGAAGCAATTGGCCCCGAATGTTGGGTCTTTACTATACTAACCCTATGGGAGGGTTTTTCTAGTTTATGAGGTGTACTAGTCGATATACACCGTAGGATAGTTAGTCCTAATGATGATCTACGTATGGACACAATCGGTCCGCCATTTTCGACGCGCCGATCGACAGAAATGATTAGAAGTCTGTTCAACGGTCACCGATGGTCGATCGGGGCCGCGGCTATACGGATATGAGGAGAAAATATTTTTACTCGATGTGTGAAGTTTGGTCACAAACCGACGGTCTGAAATCCTCAACTTTGCATAAGAGTGGACGACTCAAATCACTTAAGTTCCCACAATTTTCCCAAACTAGCCTTCTAGGGCTCCTTATTGAAGTTGGGGTGGCCCTAACGTCCCCTAGGCCGCCAAATTCGGTGGGTAGGTGTCTTATGGCCCAATTAGGGCCCATGTAAAATTTGGGGACAAACGGATGAACGGATATAGGGTCTGAGTAAGCGATTACGTCCATTAAGTGGCCCTGTGAGGGCCATTTTGGTGATTGAAGCGGTTCTGGCAGTCCTCTGACCATGAAACTTATAGGATAGGGTCTCCATGGCCCGATGAGGGGCCACGCAAAATTTGGGGACGATCGGATATGGGGTTTGGTCGTACGGGTCTGATTCACGATCAACGGTCATCGTACCACGATCGGGGCCCAGATTTGGTGGACAGGCGTAGAAAAATACATTAAACCTTCACCGTAAATTTAAAAGAAATCCGACGGCTAGAAGGCCCGGAGTCTCAGTTTCTTTTGTTAAAGCCAGATTTTAATCTGGCATTGGTGGGGCGCATTGGGCAAGCGCCAGATGGTACTTCTGGGTGTCCACTGGGTTCGCCGTCCGCGATGGACCACAAGCCCAGTGAGATCTATGATTTTCTAAAGTTTTAGATTTTTCTGAACCTCCTCGGTCGCTGGGTGGCCCACACGGACTGTTGCTAGGTGTAAACGGACTATCCGGCTTGACGGCCCGCACTTGTTCCATCATAACTAGACTGATCCACCCCAGCCTAAACTAACATTGAGTACTAATGGTCATTAAGTGATATTATAAGTTAATAAAAAAAATAATAATAATAAATTTCAAGGATTTTTTTGAAATCCAAAATAGTGAAATTCCGGGATGTTATATTCATCATGGTCATAACAGTGGTTCCGACCTTCCAGGGACCCCCACTCAACATCCGGATAGCTCCGACGCACATCCGGGTCTGCTCCATCAATTTCGAGCTAATACATAAAGACGGGCCTGTCCAAATGGTCAGGCCACCCATATTGCTGTCCATAGAAAATGGACAGCTACTCATCATGGTCATAACAGTGGTTCTCATCTTCCAAGGACCCCTACTCAACATCCGGATAGCTCCGACACACATCCAGATCTGCTCCATCAATTTCGAGCTAATACATAAACACGAGCCTATCCAAATGGCCAGGCCACCCATATTGCTGTCCATAGAAAATGGACAGCTACTCATCATGGTCATAATAGCGGTTCCCACCTTCCAAGGACCCCCGCTCAATTAAATCCTAAATTAGTTACCCATCCAAGGTTGGATAGATTGTAACACTTTCATATTCCCATTTAAACGTCTACGGCGAAAATTCGGCAGTATCTCCCCATGCCTCTGCAGATAAGTTGATCTTACGTTACATTCCGATGTCAAATATCTATAGCAATGTAAAGATATTTGGCATTGGATACGGAACGGAAGAAACAGATCAAGAGAGAAATGAGGAGATGAACCGTAGATCAGGCATGAACATTTAAATAGATTATATGAAAGCATACTATCCATCTAACCTTGAACTGTCCAAAATGGGACAATTTGAGCGATTTCTATGTCACCAAAAACACACCATATCTATGTATGGCCCCATTAAAATCCTCAAACAGGTAACTAATTATCTAACTTACAAATCACAATTATAAGTCATACTTATAAACTAACTAATGACAATAATAATTTAAGATAAAAAATTTAATAGAGTGTGGCCCATTGATACCCCCACATACACAAGTTCAATGATCACATATGCATATTTACAACCCGACGACATATATGATTGTCTATATTTACCAGTCAACACATAACCTTCCCAAAACGGCATTTGATAATGTAGACCATCAAAAAAAGATATTTGATTTCTAAGCATCATTCTACAATACATATAAATCTATATGATCGTAACAATCCATAAAAGCATTCCCAATTTTACTGTAACAAGAATACATTTTATAGTCTATCTTACAAAAATAGGTTTAGGTTTAGGGATTTGAGAATACATTTAGGTTTTAGGTTTAGGTTTAGGTTATAGGTTTAGGTTTAGGGATTTGAGACTACATTTAGGTTTTAGGTTTAGGTTTTAGGTTTAGGTTTAGGTTATAGGTTTAGGTTTAGGTTATTGAGTTTAGGTTATAGGTTATAGGTTTAGGTTTAGGTTATTGAGCTTAGGTTATAGGTTACAGGTTTAGGTTATAGGTTATAGGTTATAGGTTAAGGTTTAGGTTTTAGGTTAAGGTTTAGGGATTTGAGAATACATTTAGGTTTTAGGTTTAGGTTTAGGTTTTAGGTTTAGGTTTAGGTTAAGGTTTAGGGAGTTGAGTTTAGGTTGTAAGTTATAGGTTATATGTTTAGGTTATAGGTTATAGGTTATAGGTTATAGGTTATATGTTATAGGTTAAGGTTTAGGTTTTAGGTTATAGGTTTAGGTTTAGGTTATGGGTTTAGGGATTTGAGAATACATTTAGGTTTTAGGTTTAGGTTTAGGTTATAGTTTTAGGTTTAGGTTATAAGTGTAGGTTATAGGTTTAGGTTTACGTTAGGTTATAGGTTAAGGTTTAGGGAATTGAGTTTAGGTTATAGGTTATAGGTTTAGGTTATAGGTTATAGGTTATAAGTTAAGGTTTAGGTTTTCGGTTAATGTTTAGGTTTAGGTTTTAGGTTTAGGTTTAGGTTATAGGTTTTGGGATTTGAGAATACATTTAGGTTTTAGGTTTAGGTTTAGGTTATAGGTTAAGGTTTAGGGAATTGAGTTTAGGCTATAAGTTATAGGTTATAGGTTATAGGTTATAGGTTAAGGTTTAGGTTTTAGGGTAAGGTTTAGGTTTAGGTTATAGGTTTAGGTTTAGGTTATAGGTTTTGGGATTTGAGAATAGGTTTAGGTTATAAGTATAGGTTTAGGTTAATGTTTAAGGTTATAGGTTTAGGTTATAAGTTTATGTTAATGTTGTAGGTTATAGGTTTAGGTTTAGGTTTACGGATTTGAGAATACATTTTAGGTTTAGGTTTAGGTTTTACGTTTAGGTTAAGGTTATAGGTTTAGGTTATAAGTGTAGGTTATAGGTTTAGGTTTAGGTTAGGTTATAGGTTAAGGTTTAGGGAATTGAGAATAGGTTAAGGTTTAGGTTTAGGAAATCGGGTTCTATGTACTAGGTTGATTTTGAGTTGTCACTTAAATGATAAAAGTTAATATCATTTCACTATTGGGATGGATGCCTTAAGGCATGTCATTATTTGTTCATATTGCATCCCAAGCTAGCAAAATTAACATCAACATCTACAAGACATAACAAAATTAACATCAACATCCACATTCCAATAATGCCACACTCCAATAAAAGGTGATTTGGCACCTTGAATTTTTTAGGTTTAGGTTATAAGTTAAGGTTTAGGTTATAGGTTTAGGTTAGGTTATAGGATGGTTACACTTGCCTAACAAATGAGATTCTATACAATCATAAGCAATCCATGACAGGCCCTAACAAATAGATGGATCAAATTGATCGAACCTGCTTTTGTGTAAATTTATCTTAACATCCATATCAAATTGACAGTACCCCACTACTAACATACAATTAAAGATGATAAAAGCAACACTTCACAAAAAGAGTTGATTAGACTAAAATGAATATTTTGCAAGGAAAGACACTACTAATCATCATAGTCAGAGAATTACCTAACAATAACAGCAGAAGCAGCGGCTGTGGTCCCCGAGAAAGAGACTACACCTACAGCCTGGTATAGTTATTACATTAAAAATGACTTACAAACCTTTTTAACTTACAAATCTATTGTAATTTATCAGACAGAATGACAGTTGTTCCCCAACAAATGTTCAATTAATAAATAAATAAATAAATAAAAGACAGTTGGGCTCATTTGGACGGGTGGATTGGAAGGGATTGAATAGTATTGGAAGGGATTGGAAGTTAAATCCCGAGATTGGCCGGGCGTGCCAAACAGACGGGGTGATCTAATCCTGGGATATAGCAATCCCATGGATCTTAAGACAATCCACTGACAACACCATCATTACCTTTAGGGCCTGTTTGGCCTGACAGATTAGATGGGATTGGAAGGGATTAGAAGATAGATCCTGGGATTGGTCAGGCGTGCCAAATAGACACGGGATCCTGATCCCGGGATATAGCAATCCCATGGATCTTAAGACAATCCACTGACATCACCATCATTACCTTTAAATCCCATCCAATCCACCTTAATCCCTTCAAAATTACCTGGGACGTGTTTGGTTCGAGGGATTGAAAGGGATTAGAAGACTTAATCCCGGGATTGGTCAAGTGTGCCAAACAGACCGGATATAGCAATCCCATAGATCTTGCACCAATCCACTGACGCAGCTAGCATTACCTTGAAATCCATGCAATCCACTCTAATACCATCCAATCCCATCCAATCTGCCCAGCCAAACAGGCCTTTATTGTACTGAGTAAACTCAATAGGGCCCACCTTAAACCCTAAATCCCCAAATCCCCAAATCCCTAAATCCTCAAATCCCTAAATCCCCAAATCTCAAAATCCCCAAATTGTTTTAATCGATATTGAGATTGAGAGAGATTGAGAGAGAGAGAGAGAGATACCTCACAGTCAACCGAGCTTTAGAGGAATAGAACAACTTCCTATTTGAGTTGGAGCCCCGATCACGAGTCCACGCCGAAAATAGGGTTCCCGATGTAAGGCCCACCCCCACAGTACATGATATTGTCCACTTTGTCGAAGCTCACGGCTTTAAAACGCGACATATCTGTTAAGGGATGAACCCAACATATAACCACCATAACTCCAGACAACTCTTTCGATGTGGGACAAGTTACGCTACAATCAACTGCAACAGTAACTCACCCAGCACAGTAGCCTGCCAGCCACACCTGGGGGCCCGCCCACATGAAGCAGTGACCGGGGTGTCACAATATCCCCCACCGAGGGCAAAGCCATCCTCGGCTCTGATACCATTTGTAAGGCCCACCCCCACAGCACATGATATTATTCGCTTTGTCGAAGATCACGGCTTTAAAACACGTCATATCTGTTAAGGGAGGAACCCAACATATAACCACCACAACTCCAGACAACTCTTCCGATGTAGGACAAGTTACGCTACAGTCAACTGCAACAGTAGCTCGCCCAGCACAGTAGCCTGCCAGCCACACCTGGGGGCCCGCCCACATGTGCGCCCGCCCACATGTGCCCGCCCACATGAAGCAGTGACCGGGGCATCACACCCGAGCTCTGAGGAGAGAGAGAGAGAGAGAGAGAGAGAGGATGCAAGAGAGACGGAGAGAAGGGAGAGGATGCGTGAGAGAAAGAGAGGACCGAGAGAGACAGAGAGAGAGGATGCGCGAGAGAGAGAGAGAGGATAGAGAGCGAGAGAGTGAGAGAGGGCGCGAGAGTGAGAGTTAGAGAGGACAGAGAGCAAGAGAGACTTCAAGTCTCTCTCACGAGCGCTTAGGGCTCGTGGTCGGTGCTTTGTGGGTCCCACCATGATGTATGTGTTTCATCCTTTCCATCCATCTATTTTTCCATTTCATTTTATGCTATGAGACAAAAAATGAGGTATATCCCAATCTCAACTGGACCACATTATAGGAAACAGTGTTGAATGAGCGTCGACCATTAAAAACCTTTTGGGGACCATATAAAGTTTTGGATCAATCTGATATTTTTTTCCCTTCATCTGGGCCTATATGACCTAATCAACAGATTGGATGTCAAATAAAAAGTACAGTGGGCCTTAAGAGGGTTTTAATGGTGGATATCCAATCACTATTGTTTTCATGTGGTGTGGTCCACCTAAGATTTATATCCCTCTCATTTTTGGTATCAAGCCCTAATATGATATGTAAAAATGGATGGACAGCATGGATGAAACACATACATCATGGTGGGACCCATAGAGCACCGACCACCAACAATGGGTCTGGTGTCAGGGAGAGTAGTCAATCCGTTTCCCTCTGGGATAGATTGCGGTGACGACACCAAGTTTTGTGGGCCCCACTATGATGTATTTGTTATATCCACATCGTCCATCCATTTTGAGATATCATTTTATGTCATGAGCCAAAGAATGAGGCAGATAAAATCTGTAGTTGACCCCACTACAGAAATCTCAGGTGCACCACACCACACGAAAACAATAGTAGTTGGATATCCATCATTAAAATTCTCCCAAGGCTTACTATACTATTTATTTGACATCCAATATGTTGATTAGGTCACACAAGGCCAGATGAAGGGAAAAAAATCAACTTGATCTAAAACTTTTATGGCCCCAAAATAGTATGACATCCAATATTGTACTGTTTATATTTTTTTAGATGTCTTCACATAGTTTTAGATAGTATGGCCCACCTGAGTTTTGTATACGGATGATTTTTGAGATATCTCATAAGCTAAAGGGGAGACATCAAATGCACAGTGTTGATGTTCGACACACATCATGATGGGCCCATTTTACATGTTTGGTCCATTCACTCTATTTTACTGATCATTACCCTCAATTTGACTAGTTACTCACCTCGATCATACTACATATGAGAAAGATATTGGGCAAACAAGATTGATCAACAATTTGAGTGAATTTTGATTTAAACATCTAAAGTTATTTACTCTTCAATCTGAACTGATCAGATTGTCCAAAAATGGATAAAGGTTGTTCATAATATCAAAAAATATGAATGAATATTAAACACAAACATCATCTTGATCCAAAACTTCTATGGCCTCTAAGAAATTTTAAATGGTAGAGGTTCAATCACACTATTTCCTGTGGTGTAGTCCACTTGAGCTTTGGATATGCTTCCTTTTTGTTCTTTAGACCTCAAATTATCTGTTAACATGGATGAATGGAGTGGATAAAATAAATAAATAATGGTGGACCCCACAGAGTTTTCTCTGGTAAGGGTAACGAGTAATTCACCTAAATGTAGTGGAGAAGGGTTTCCTTAAAACATTGATCATAATCATATATTGGGATTGCGTAAATGTGATTCACATATCCAACCCACTCAAAATTGTGGTATGCAATAAAAAGACACCATTTTATGCGCATCTTCTTGGCGTAGAGATCTGTGTGAGATACCTTGATGTGTGGAATCTGATCCGAATGGATCACATGATTTTCAAGGGCACAATTTGTTGAGACTCCGAATTTTTGATTGATCCAACCATCATATGGACCACACTGATCGGATGAAATCTTAGGTATTAAATAATGTATTATAACCTTTGTGGAGTCATTGGACAGATCAGATCTAATCTACATAGTTGATCCGATTTTTAGGATCTAAAAATACTTAAATTTTGAACATTAGATCGGTTCGATCACCTAGTGGACCGCACAAAACAAGAGAAGATTGATGTAAAATCATGTAATGAGGAAGATGTGGACTTAGAATGGTCCGATCTAACCGATCTATTGGCCTCTCAAATTAATCTTGAGGGAGAAAGTCAATTAGACGGTCTGGATATAACCAATGGGGTTAATATTCGAGCATTAAACCGTAATTTTATATATATATATATATATATATATATATATATATATATATATATATATATATAAAAAAAACCTCTATATATATATATATATATATATATTAAAAAAACCTCCAAATTTGGTATCAAAATCATTAAAGTCAAAATACGTCTAGACATCTATTTACTTTCGAAATTTATAATATGATTGATGAGTTCATTATAATTTAAGATTCATGCATGTTGTGCATATCTAGACTAATTAAGTGTCGTTGAATGGCGGTCAGCCACTTGATTTGATCAAGTGGGCCTACCCATGGGATTACAAAGGTCACTGATCCTATGTAATGGACAAGATCGGAATGAATTAAATTAGAGTTAGCATGTGGACCCAAAATCTGAAAATTTTGATCAATCAATCAGAAGTGGGCCCACAATATAATTAATTAATGTAAAATCAGGAACTTATTATGAAAATAAATTGTTTAGGAAATACAGTGTCGTGGATTATGTCATGTTGTTCGAATGGAATCCATCTCACCCAACCACACAGGTGAGTAAATCTCAATGTGTTTCTCTCCATTTAAGTTAAATATAGCTATTGTGTTGATTATTACGAAATGTTGTTGACTGATTTGGTGTTATTCCTATTATTATTTACCTTCTATGCAACTGTGTATTATTATATAATATACATTTCTTATTGTCACATTAAATAATATGTTGAGGTAGTTGAATCATAGCATGTTGTGTGCACAATCCTATGTCAGTCGTTTTTAGCGACCACATTATTCTTGACGGTTTAAGTTCATCGGTAAAAATCAGGGTGAAAATTTTCCAAGTGAAAACAGTACACTTTTACCGACGAATATTTTCGTTGGCAAAAGTGATTGTGTTTTTTACCGATGAAATTTTTCGTCGGTAAAACTCTTACCGCTAAATTTTTTGAATACCGCAAAAATTTTCTATCTTAAATATTAAAATAGTTTTACCGACGAATATTTTCGTCAGTAAAAATATTATTCCCGACGGTTTTAGTTCGTCGGTAAAACTAAGGGTGAAATTTTTGAAGTGAAAACCAAAACACTTTTACCGACGAAGATTTTCGTCGGTAAAAACATTATTCCCGACGGTTTTAGTTCGTCGGTAAAACTCATGGCGAAAATTTTTGAAGTCACTTTTACTGACGAAACTTTTTGTCGGTAAAAACATTATTCCCGACGGTTTTAGTTCGTCGGTAAATATTAGGGCAAAATTTTTCCAAGTAAAAAAGAGTGCACTTTCACCGACGAATATTTTCATCGATAAAAGTGATTTTGTTTTTTACCGACAAGATTTTTCGTCGATAAAACTCTTACCGCGAAATTTTCTGAATACAGCAAAAATTTTCTATCTCAAAAATTAACATAGTTTTACCGACGAATATTTTCGTCGATAAAAATATTATTCCCGACGATTTTCGTTCATCGGTAAAACTCGGCGAAATTTTGGAAGTGAAAACCAGAACACTTTAGGGAAATATCCAAAGAACGAGTTAAATCCAAAGCTCCAATGGACTATGATGTGTGTTTTATATCCACGCCTTCCATCCACTTAGAGAGATCATTTTAGGGCAATATCCAAAGAACGAGTTAAATCCAAAGCTCCAGTGGATCCCAGCACATAAAATAGTGGGACTGTGATGCCCACCATTAAAAACTTCTAAATGCCACAAAAGTTTTAGATCAAGCTGATATTTGTGTTTTCCCTTCTTTCATGTCTTTTTTAACTTTTGAACAGGTTGGATTTCAAATAAACATTATGGTGGGCCTTAGGATAGTTTCAACTGTGGGAATCACTCTCCCCACTGTTTTCTCTGGCGAGGTCCACTACAGATTTTTATCTACCTCATTCTTTAGCTCATGCCTTAAAATGATATCTCAAAACGGATGGACGGCATGGATGCAACACATACATCATAGTGGGGCCTACAGAACTTGGTGACGTCACTTCGACAGAGGACTCACTACTCGTCAGTGTGTAGTCCGCGTCCGATAAGAGCATACCCGATTTCGTGTGAAATTGAAACACTCAAACACACCAGTTGTACACAGATACGTGTCATGCGAAAATGAGCGCAGACACGCCTCGAGCTCCGAGTTGTACGAACGGCTCAAATGAGATCAAAGTTATATGGGGCCCATAATGATGTATTTATTATATCCATACCGTTTATCCATTTTTCATGATCATTTTAGAGCATTTGAAAAAAAATGAATCATATCTAAAGCTCAAATGGACCACATCGAAAATAGCAGCGAGGATAATGATTTTCACCATTAAAAATTTGTAGGGCCCACCATAACGTTTATTTTCCATATAATTTGTTAATAAGGTTAAAAATACATAGATGAAGAGGAAAAAACAAATTTCATATTAATCCAAAACTTTTGTGATCTCCAAAAGGGTTTCAATGGTAAACGTTCAATCCCCCAATATTTTTTGCAGTGTGATCCAACTGATCTTTATATCTGTCTTATTTTTTGGCTCAAGCCTTAAGACGAACTCTCCAAATGGATGGACGGTTTGGATATAACACATACCTCATAGTTTAACCCACAAACCCAACCCGATCCAAACCATACACAACCCAATCCGACTCGGCTTCCCTGACCGAATTGGACTCGGTTCAGATCATGCCAACCGTACATCAGATCGGTTCAAGTCAGATGTCCCAGACTCGATCCCGGATCGAATTGAGTTCGGGTCAACCCATGTAGACTTCGGACCGAATCAAGTTGGACCCAATTGGATCCGACTCAGTCCAATGCCTAGCTCTAGCATTACTCATCACTTTGTATGGTGGGTTTTTTCCCGCAAGAGTTTTTTTACATAAAATTTAGATTGTTCTTATTTGGGCTTGTCTGTGTGATTGCGTGTACTTTGCTTGATTCCGCTCTGTGTGCTTCCATGATCCCAACAAGTGGTATCAGAGCTAACATTGGGAAGCATATTGAATCTAAAAGTAAGGTATCAATGGCATCTAACATGAAGTTCGATGTAGAGAAGTATTCTGGTAAAAATAATTTTAAACTATGAAAAGTTAAGATGAACGACATCATAATTCAGCAAGGATGAGACGAAGCTCTCCTTGAAAAGAGACCAGAAACTATGATAGAAGAAGAATTGAACAAGTTAGATAAGAAAGCCAATACATCTATTTAATTGTGTCTAATGGATGAGGTCCTTTATAATGTTATAAGAGAGAAAATTATAGCAAGTACACACGCGAAACTAAAGAACATCTATGCGAAGAAGTCTCTTAAAAATCGCTTGTATCTGAAGCTACAATTGTTCAATCTGAAGATGACAGACTAGGTTGGCGTTGAGGCCTACATCAATAACTTTAATACACTAGTTTGCATATTGTTGGATGTGGGGGAGATGATGAAAGATGAAGATCAAGCGTGTATTATGTTGAACTCTCTTATAGTATTGTATGAGTCATTCAAAGACTCTTTTTGCACTTATAGAACGACCATTGGTGTTGAGACCATTATCTCAACCCTTCAGTCGAAGGCGATGAGAAACAAAATGAGTGACGTTGGTACTTCTACAGATACACTAGTTACGAGAGGGAGAAATTTTGGGTGAGATAGTGGGATCTTTATGATGGAGATTTGAATCTAAGGGTAAAGGAAAAAAGGCAAGTTGAAATGTTGAAATTGTGGCATGACATGACATATGAAGAAATGTTATAAGAATATGAAGTCGAGGAAAGGGAATTTAGAGAGTTCTTTTAAGGAGGCCAACACTGCAGAATCCAGTGATGAGACAACTGGTAATGACATGTTGACCGCATTAAAATCTGGGTACCTCAACTTAGAATATATTTTGGATACGGGAGCTTCATACCACATGACCCCTCATAGAAATTGGTTCACCAATTACAGTGAGTGTGATGGTGGCCAAGTGTTTATGGGCAACGATAATGTATGTAAAGTGGTTGGTGTTGCATCAGTGTGCATCAAGATGTTTGATGGCATAGAGCATATCTTAACTGAAGTGAGATACGTTAATGAGTTAAGGAAGAGCCTGATATCTCTAAGTACACCCGAGGCACTTTGGTGCAATTCACCGGGTTTGATCGTGTCCTTAAAGTTTTAAAGGGAGCACTCATAGTCATGAAGGTATAGATGAATGAAAACCTTTACATGTTGATTAGGAGAACGTCATTGGGTGGAGCTACATGTATGTGGCATGCACACTTAGGCCACATGAGCAAGAAAGGTATGAAGATACTTTCTGACCGTTGTTTAATTTCAGCTTTTAAAAGTAATGATTTTAGTATATGTGAGTATTGTATATATGGTAAACAGTCAAGGTTATCTTTTAAATCTAGAAATCATGTTTGTAAAGGAGTTTTAGATTATGTGCATTCTAATGTATGGGGAACGTCGCCCGTAATTTTTGGCGGAGGGTCATCATGGTTTGTCATGTTCATTGACGAGTACTCTAGAAAGTGTGGGTTTATTTTATAAAAAATAAATACAATGTTTTCACCAACTTCAAACAGTGGAAGGCGATAGTTGAAGAATAGTAAGGATGAAAGGTGAAAGTGTTGAGCATAAATAAATATAAGGAATTCGCTTCTAGGGATTTCAATCGGTATTATAAGGATGAAGGGATTGTGAGACACAATACGGTACGCCACACACCAGAGAAAAATAGGGTGGTTGAGGGGATGAATCAGACTCTCTTGGAGAGGGCCCAATGCATAATAAGTAATGTTGGGTTAGGTAAGGAAATGTGGACTGAGGTCATTAACACGGCTTATTACTTGGTAAATCAGTCTCCTTCTACGACCATTGAATGTAAAATTCTAGAAAATGTATGAAGTGGTCAACAGGTATACTACTCAGGGCCGCGAGTATTTGGTTGCGATGCTTACTATCATGTACAATCGGTTGAGAGAGATAAGCTAGAGAAAATAGCTTAAAAGTATGTCTTTGTCGGTTATGGTAATGGTGTGAAGGGGTACATATTATATGACTAGGTCACACGAAATATTATACTTAGTCATGACGTCAAATTAGAAGAATGATACTTATTCTTTAAGGATGAGTACAAGTAAGCCAAAAAGTTGGTTGTGTACGTTTAGATAGACAGGGATAAGACACAGGCTGATACTGAAATACAGACTGAGGTACAGAAGCAGGTGGAGTAGCAACATGTGAGAAAAAATCCGTTAAGGGATCGTAGGTTACCGGCGAGATACATGAATGATTCGAATGTCGTATTTAACCTCATTACAGATCAAGGGGGTCCATCTACTTTTCAAGAGGCTTTTGATGATGTATATCCTAAAAAGTGAAAAGCAGAATGCATAACGAGATAGATTTATTATACAAGAATGAGACATGTGAGCTGGTGGAGCTTCCCTTCGGCCGAAAAGTGATCGGGTGCAAGTGGATATTCAAGAAGAAACTGAATATGCTCTGACATGTGTTGACTTCACTAAGATATTTGCACCTGTGGCAAAGCAAGTATTTATCAAATTCGTATTGGTGTTATTTGTCTTATACAATCTCCAGCTAGAACAAATGGATGTGAAGAATGCTTTCCTGCATAGGGAATTGGAAGAGTAGATTTATATAAAATAATCAGAAGGTTTCAAAATACAAGGGGTAAAAAATAAGGTTTGCAGGTTAAAGAGGTCGTTGTACGGCCTATAATAGTTACCTAAGATATGGTATAAGAAAATTGATTCTTTCATGATGATGAGGAGTTTACCATGAGTGAATGTGATCATTTATATGCTATAAGACACTAAGTGATGAGAAGTTCATTATCTTGGTATTCTATGTTGATGATATACTTATCACCAGTCATTGCATGTCTGAGATCGACATACTAAAGACTTAGCTATCAGGAACATTCGAGATGAAAGATCTGGGGGTGCAAAGAGGGTTCTCGGTATTGATATACACAAAGACAGGAAGAGTAGCAGGCTATGGTTATCTCACGTTGAATACCTTAAGAATGTATTAATGAAGTATGGGATGGACAAGGAAAAAGCCAGTCAACATTCCCCATGCGGCTCACTTTAGGATTTCTTCTGAGCAGTGTCCTAAAATAAATGAAGAAAAGCAAGATGTCTCGTGTGCCTTATTTGAGTGCGATTGGAAGTTTAATGTATGTCATGATTTGTACAAGACTGAATATTTTATATGTGGTAAGTGTTGTAAACAGATACATGTCTAACCCCGACAAGCAGCACTGTGAGGCAGTGCAATAGGTACTTCGATATATTCAAGGTGGAGTGATCAGTTGAATGTCGAAGCTTCAGTTTGTGGTGGCTCTTTCCACAACTGAAGCTGAGTATATTGTGGTGACAAAAGCATTCAAAGAAGGTGTTCGGTTTGAGAATGATGATAAATTAACTTGGACTTCAGCAGGAGGTCGTGCCAGTTAATTGTGATAGCGAAAGAGTGATCAATTTGGTTAAGAATTTTTTTTATCACTCACGTACTAAACATATTGATGCGCGTCATCATTTTATCAAACAGGTAATTGAGGTAGGAAGCATGACTATAGAGAAGATCCACACAAGCATGAATCCTGCTGACATACTTACTAAGGTAGTTTCCATAAAGAAGTTCAAGTTATGTGCTACTTATCTGGGCTTGGCGAAGGCTAAATAAAGGATGGAATATGCACGAGAAATGACGATGAAGTTATGATGGAAGGCAATTAGAGATGATGAATGTAAGGAGAAATAGACAATGAAGATTGAAGACTTGGTGGAGATTATTATTGATATCTTAAATTTAGTGGTAACAGGGTCTGTCGATGCCATCGACAGAAAACTCGATCTCATTGAGTAGATGTCAATGCCATCGACAAGTACTTGATCCCATTGAGAAAATCAGAAAAATCTATGTTGATTGTTAGACTGTTTTAGAGGTGTTACTCGATAACATCGAAGAAGGCTTCAATGTCATGAAAAGGTCTTCGAGGGATGTTGATGCCATCGAAGGTCCCATCGAAGTTATGTGCAGAACTATATAAGTGCACGATTTGTTTCATATTCCGGTTGTGATATATATCAGGTGTAATTGGGATTAGGCAGTGATTAAGGTGTATTAGAGCTTTCTAAAACATTCCTAAGGGTTCAAGGGCATAGCTAGGGTTTAAAGAAAATTCAAGACTTGTTTGAATTAATAAGATAATCTATCTCTTGTAATTTTTGCTTTCATGGTGCATTACTCGTCGCTTTGTGTCGTGGTTCTTTCCCGCAAGGATTTTTCCACTTAAAATTCATATTGGTCTTGTTTGGGTTTATTTGTACGATCATGTGTACTTTGCTTGATTTCACTCTGTGTGCTTTTGCAGTTCCCAACAAGGTCTACCACTGAAGTAGTTTTCCTACTTAGACAATTGGTAGAAAAATAAAGGAAATGGAGAAAGGATTTCTACGTGATCTTTATTAACATGGAGAATGCTCACAATTGGCTTAAGTGGGCCTAATTCATACTTTTACCACCAAATACTATATTCAAGGCTTATGGATCATTTGGATGCTAGTAAACCTTTTTTTTATTTGTAAGGGATTTATAGGTAAATCACTTATATGTGGTGTTTAGATAGCGAATTTCACCTATAAGAGAGTTACAAGTTGTAAGTTGCAAATCTCATTGCATTTGAAATCCTGAGAAAGAGAAGTAATTTGACTTATTTATAAATACCTTAAACTTCTACTTACACATGAAACTCACTTTTGGATTGGTGTGAAGT
Source organism: Magnolia officinalis (assembly GCA_021015155.1). Taxonomy (NCBI): domain Eukaryota; kingdom Viridiplantae; phylum Streptophyta; class Magnoliopsida; order Magnoliales; family Magnoliaceae; genus Magnolia; species Magnolia officinalis. Next base: position 66,359,697 of record JAJHSJ010000008.1, on the reverse strand, counting down.
AAATTATGTTGATATTTATTCTCAATTGGGTTGGTTAAATTAAATAATAAAAATAGTTAGAGTCATGCATACAAAACCTTTTTGCTTTTGCTTTATTCAAATGTTTGAAATTTTAGCGCTCTATTTAAAACTTTGTTTGAATAATGAAAATTGTTTGAAAAGTTTAGTCTAGCTATATTACTTGGAGAGAGAAAAATGGGTTTACAAGATTTGAGTTCTCTCATACTATTTCTTGAAGAAAAGAGAGTGAAAAAGGTTGGTTTACAAGTTCCAGTGCTTCACGCACAGGCGTGTGTGCTCTTGCTGGCACAGGTGCACATGCACATCCGATCACGCGTGAAGGCGTGGGCTATGGGGCAGTGTGGCTATAGAGGCTTTAATGGCACACTTCTTGCGCTGACGTAGGCGCACACGCGGTCATAGGTGAGGGCATGGGATGTGAGGCAATGTGGCTGTAAAAGCACTAGTGACATGTTTTGCACTTTGCACGTACACATCCTGACGCTTCCATATGAACTTCCGCGAACTGAAGTGATCCAGTGCAACTATATTACACCATTAGAGAATGGGCCATAATGAGTGTGTTCATTGCAATATAAATAAACTGAGATGCCTACAACAACACAAGATACCATAATCACTAAATGTCTACCACTAAAAACTTCCTGGGTCTACTGTAATAGTTATTTGCTATCCAATTGGTTGATAAGGTCACATTGACCTGGATAAAGGGAAAACAAGCTTGATCAAAAACTTTTGTGGCCCACGAAAAGCTTTTAATGGTTAATCATCATTTTTCCTATGGTGTGGTCAACTTGAGATTTGGATCTGCTTCATCTTTTGCCAGCTCATGCATTAAACTCAGTTGGAAAATGGATGGACAGCATAGACATACAACACAAACATTGAAGTGGGCCTCATGGTCAGGGTCCCACCCACATCACTAGATATGGTGTCGCAGCTAATCCGCATTAGTGTATTGCAAGCAACCCCAACTCTTGAAGAAGATTCCAGCCCATTTTGATTCTAAAAGCACGCATAACATCCACCATTCTTCTGATCCCCAAACCTCCCTCCGAGAGAGGCAAACAAATTCTGGACCATTTCACCCAATGCTTCTTCTTACGACCTTCTACATAGCCCCAGAAAAAATTGGCAAAGCCTGCTTCTAGCGCCTTGCAAACAGCTAAAGGAATGTTTAGGGCTGACAACACATGAACTGGGATTGTAGACAGGACGTGCTTGATCAGGATGATCTTAGTCGCTGGGTTCAGGAGCTTGGACTTCCAATCGTCAGTCCTGCTAAGGATTTTCTAGGTGATTGGCTGCAGCTGGGGGATGAGCGTTTTCCCTTTGTTGAGAGGATCTCCTAGATAGGAGCAAGGGAGGAGAGCTTGACTAAAGCTAATCACTTGGTTGATTCTCCGGGCTCTGGATCTCGGTAACTTGTTAGGAGCAATGAAGGAGGTTTTGCCCACATTCACCTTTTGGCCTGAGGCATTCTCATAATCTCTAAGGAATTTGAGAAGCGATCGCACAAAGGCTAGCTTGCCATTCAAAAATAAAATAGCATCATCAGCAAATAGCAAGTGAGTGACCATGGGACAATTTTGAGGAAGCTTGAAAGTTTGACAGGTCCCTGAAGTGAACAGATTGCGGATGCCGCAACTAAGAACCTCAGCTGCGAGAATGAACATAGAGGGAGAAAGGGGATCTCCCTATCTCAATCCTCTTGTAGATTAGAAAAAACCAAAAGGTCTGCCATTAATAAGGATGGAGAACCAGTTCCCAATCCAACAACGCTCTGCTTGGAGAATCCAACGTTGATCGAAGCCAAACTTCTTGAGCATAAGACCTAGGAATCCCCATTCAACACGATCATACACTTTTTCCATGTTAAGCTTGAGGATAAGGTTGCCTCCAAAGACCCTGCGATCCAGCTCATGAACCATTTCTTTAGCAATGGATATGCTTTCTACTATAGATCTACCTCTAACAAAAGCCCCTTGTTCTTCTGAGATGATGTCAGGGAGGAGAGAATCCAGCCTTGAGGTAATTATCTTGGTGAATATCTTCATAATGCCATTGCAAAGGCTGATCAATCTGAAGTCCGTAATCACTTTCGGGTTAACCTTCTTCAAAATGAGGCAGATATGAATGCATTGAAAGGCTCTAGGCAATGGTCCTCCATTGAAGAAATCTGTTGCGGCTTCGAAAATGTCTTTCCCTATCACATCCCAGCAAGAAGAGAAGAAGGAACCACCAAAACCATCCAGCCCTGGGGCGCTATCAATCGGAATCGAGAGGGCCGCATCCTTAACTTCATCGAAGGATATAGGCCGCAGCAGGTCTTCGTTCATTTGGGTTGTCACTATGGCCGAAATGCAAGCCAGGATGTCTTCATGGACCTCTTTCCTAGCTAAGGAGAATAGATTCTCATAGAAGCCCACGGCTTCCTTACCAATATCATCAATATTTTCAAGAATTTCCCCTGTTGAAGACTTAATTTTGCCAATGGACTATCTCCTCCTCTTTTCCAGGACTGACTGGTGGAAATTTTTGGTATTTTTATCCCCTTCCAATGACCATTTAATTCTGGATTTTTGTTTCCAGAATATTTCTTCTTGCAGCTGGGCTTTAGTGAGATTGGCTTGCGCACAGTGCAGGCTGGCAAGATTAACATTGGATTGATTGTTGAGGAGATTGAATTCAGCTTTGGTGACTTCGTCCTCTGCTTTTTGCACATTACTATTCACATTACCGAAGGTGATTTTATTCCAAGCTTTCAAAGTCGTCTTAAGATTCTTCATTTTAATCACGATCTTATACATGGGGGTTGCCCCAACATCAATCTCCCAGCTTTGCTTGACTACCTTGATGAATTCTTCATGGACTGTCCACATTCTCTGGAATTTAAAAGGGCGAGGAAAGTTGGTTGATTCATCTTTGAAGCTAAGAAGGAGAGGGGAGTGATCTGAATGAGCCCGAGTTAAGTGGTCGACTTGGAACGATGGCAAAGATCGCATCCAAGCTACGTTGATCAACATCCAATCCAATCTCACCCATCTGCGGCTCCTCCCAGCCCGAGTTAAGTGGTCCACTTGAGATTTGGATCAATATCCTATCCAGTCTCGCCCATCTGGGCGAGTCTTATATCAGTCAAGTACATCAACAAGTTCATTCTATCCAGAGGTAGGAGCACTACGGCAACTTCCCCGGTTTCGATATGCTCAACACGCTGCCTTTTACAATTCGTCATGCCAAATGGTTGATAGGAGAAGGCAAGGTATAAACTTTTGGAGTCAAAACTAGTCAGGAGGGGGGTTCTTAGCTGCTGCAACCATCAGCCCTATTTCGCCTCATCTTCGGGACGCGATGATTAGAGACTTTAGGTCGATCTCAGGTATGTGGGACACCTCTCATCTTCAGCTCATTCTCCATTCAACGACCATCCAGTCTCTACAGGTCAACAACGTCGGTTTCTCAGATAGGGAGGACATCCTGGATTGGGACCTAACGACCTCTAGCAAGTTTTCATTGAAATCAGCCTGGAATGGTTATAGACAGCACCACCCGAAGCAGAGATGGATAACATGGGCATGGAACAAGTTGATCCCGCCAAAGATGGGTTCCTTCCTCTAGAAGATCATGCTCAAGGCAGTTCCAGTGGATTGCGCAGTCCAAAAGTCGGGTGTGGCTTTGGCCTCCAGATGTGAATGCTGCAGGGGCCTCTCTCAATTGGAGCAGCTTTCCCTCGCTTCCCCTGCCTCCTATTGTCAAGTGGAAGACCTCAACCATCTCTTCTATCACGGAAGAGTAGCGTGCGAGGTTTGGGCGCACTTTTCTCGCATTTTTTACATTCCCCCTGTCCAAAATCAATCCATCCAAAGTAGAATCTGCCTATGGCCAGCAAAAGCATCCAACTCTTCTCGCCGTAAGAAGCTGATGGGGCTGACTCCTTGTTTTATCTCCTGGGAACTTTGGTTGAGTCGGAACGCTTCCATATTTGAAGGAGTGAAGATGTTAGTAAGGCAAATCATCTCCAACGTCATAAGATGGATCCAAGAAGTCAGCTGCTCGATGCCTGATTAGGACAAAGCGTCATTCATGGAAGTTGTCACTAGCCAAACTCTTCGGTTGGTCAAATCCCCTTCCCCATATCCAAATAAATCCTTCGTTGTTAAATGGTCTAAGCCAAGAAACGGGTGGGTAAAGCTGAATATAGATGGCTCTTCGCAAGGGAATCCAAGGGATAGTGGTGGTGGGAGCGTTTGGAGGGACCATCTGGGGCGGTTGATTTTTTGTTTTCCACAGATGCTATGGCAGAACTACGAACACGATCGCTGAAGCCCAGGCAATGCTAAACGACATCGTCATATGCTCCGAATTGGGCCTGTCTAACATTACGATGGAATCTGATTCTAAGATCAGTGTTGATGCAGCTAGTGACCCCTCGGCCCCTTGCCCATGGAACATCTGGTACCCGATGGGAGTCATCCATCACCTAACTCGCCCTCTCAACCTCTCCTTTTGTCACATCTTCCGTGAAGGAAATTCGGTGGCAGACGCATTAGCTAGAATGACTAGTGAAGGGCGAGCCAACCGTCTCTACACGTCTCGAGCAGACCTTCCAAGTTCCATCAGGGGATCCCTGGTCCTCGACAATGTGGGGATTGGTATCCTCAGATTTTCCTAATAGCCGCTTCCCTGTGGATAGGCCGTTAGGTTTTTTTTCTATAGTCTTAGTTGTTTTAGGTATATGATAGGCGAGGCCCGATCCTTTTTTGTTGGTTCCCCCGTGAAAGGTTGTACATCTTTGGCTGAGTTTTTACAAAATTCCCTGGTTTTTGGAAAAAAATAAAAAATAAAAATAAAAAAAGCAACCCCAACTCTAAACAACTGGGCCCCACTGTTTTCTAGCAACCGTAAGGAGAGAGATGGTCAAGATCTCGCGGATATATGTCAAATTCTCGCGTACTATTGTAGGAGGGAAAAGAAAATAGCAAACCCCAGGAAGTTAGGAACTAAAATAAAGACCGTTATACAATGCATATAGCTGTCCAATACACGACGCAACCCTTCTCATTTAATAAGGGTAGTTTCGTTATTATAAGTGAGTAAAAGGGTAAGGTAAAAGGAGAAGCACTTGAGCCCGTGTGCGTGTATGGTTTACATCCTGACGTATTGCAGTACGATACGTTCGGATCTTAGCCGTTGGATTATGGTCCTTCTCATTGAAACAAACCTTTTATATGATAGGGCTCATGGTGGATGGGGATACCCGAAAAGAACTATGAAGTAATACATTTCAACCGTTTGATCTTTCAAATGTTAAGTAAACCGTCCATTTTCAAAGGAAAGCAGTCAACTGACCAAAGGGTTTTATTATTCCAAACTAAAAGTTTTGATCTTTTGATATCCACCATCCAAGTTGGGTCCATCTTCCAAAGGGTTTTGATCATTGAAAGACGATCCCAAATACAAAAGCTAAAGTCCCGATGCGTTATACGTAGGGATGTATTCTAACAAAAGTATTTCTGAAATGATTTCCATTTGGCTCTGTCGGTACACCGAATCCCAAGTGGGGCCCACATGATGAGATTTACCAATGATCTGAACCGTTCATATTCTCACTACTTCCATAGGTAAGAAAATAGCCATAAATAACGCTTTTACGTTTATCATGACTTGTAAATTTTGGAATTGAATGTGAGCCATTGAAAATTGCTTTTGATGTTTTAGGTTTCCCGACAGATTAGTATGATCAATGCCATCCGATCAGAGTTTTGTTACTGTAAATTTAACTACTGGAATCCAGGACATGGACGGTTTCGATGATCGGATCATCTCATTATGTGGGCCCAGTGAGGCAATATATCAAGGATCCTCAGTGTATCATCTCATTATGTGAGCTCACCGTTATCTTTATATGACATCTGAACCGTTCATAAGGTCACTACCACTATGATGAAGGGAAAGAACCAATATCAACCTGATCAAAGCTTCTTTGGGTCCCAAAAAGGTCTCGGTAGTGGGTGTCCAATCCCCACTACTTATTATGCTGCGGCCCATTTGAGTTTTTTTACTCATTTTTTCTCACACCCTAAGATGGTACACTGAAACCGGTAGACAGTCGATGTCACACAGCCATTTTGGTGGACCCCACAGAACTATAGGTTATATGAAACTCACCCACTCTATAATCTACTAATTGAAATACTGCATGGATGTCGGCTGTATTTGGTTGAATGCCGTCCATGAAAAGAAGAAGCGGATTGCGTCCTGCCCCGCCTGGTCGATAATCCGTCCAGACAGGGCTCAATGAGATCCAGAATTATGTATGGTTTTATCTACGCCGTCCATCAATTTTAGAAGATCATTTTATGATATAATCCCAAAAATAAGACAGATCCAAGCTCAGGTGAACCACAAAATAAGTATTAAATTATCACCATTAAAAAAGTTTTGTGATGCGCATAAGTTTTGGATCCATCTGATATTTATATCTTTCCTTCATCCATATCTATATCACTTTTTGAACAGGTTGGATGGAAATAAACATAACAGTAGCCATAGGATGGTTTCAACGGTGAGTATTATTATCGACGTTTCTGCCTATGGTGTGGTACACTTGAGCATTATACATATTTAATTTTTAGAATCACAAACTAAAATTATCTGAAAAACAGAATGGACGGTGTGGATGAAACCCATACATCACGTGGGGTTCACAGAGGCCCTGTCTCAACGCATTAAGTATTTAACGCGTGCAGCGGCGGCAGGAGGCAATCCGCTTTGGAAAAGAAGAGCGGTGATTCACTTTTTTGGATTCGAATCAGCTGTTACCCGCGTAATACGTTACTGGGTGTTACTCCAACCGTATGGGGCTCACATTGATTTATTTTTTTTATATCCACTCCGTCCATATGTTTTTTAATCTCATTTTAGATGTATCCCAAACATTAATAAGATCCAAATCTCCGGTGGACCATACCACTAGAAACAGTGATGAATGACTATTAAAAATAATTTGTGGACCAGAAAAGCTTTTGATCAAGATGATCTTTGTTTATTCTAAAATTCAGGTCTTCTTGACATTATCAACGGGTTGGAAGGGAAATAAAAATTACAAAAACCTTACGATGGGCCCTTTGAAAATTTTAATGGTTAGGTACTCAATCACACTGTTTCGTGTGGTGTGGTCCACCATATATTTTAATCTGATTAATTTTTGAGACAAACTTCTAAAATGATATGTACAAACGGATGGACGGAGTGGATACAAAAAAATATAATAAAGGTGGGGTCCACGTTAAAAGTAACATCCACGAGGGTGTTAGCCGGATAACACCAAATCCGCTCCAACCTTTTTTGTTTGTTTTTTGTTACGGTATTCTTCGGTTTGATTTTTCAAAAGTCCAGGAAAAAAACAGAAGAAAATATTGCAGCGAGACGCTTGTCTTGGACAAGCAAAAGCTATCTTGTCAAAATTCAAACTCCATTTGCGTATTCTACTCTCTCTCTCTCTCTCTCTCTCTCTTCAGTTGGGCCCCACGCCACGTAGATTCCTTGGACCAAAATATCAGGCTAGCCAACTACGTACGAACGGTTAAAAGTCCACATCTATCATTATCTCATGGCCCATAAGATGGACGCGGATTGGCTACTCCCCCTGACACCAGCCAATGGCTGGTGGTCGGTGCTCCGTGGGACCCACCATGATGTATGTGTTTCATCCATGCCATCCATCTATTTTTACGGATCATTTTACGATATAAGACCAAAAATGAGCTATATCCCAATCTTAAGTGGACCACATTACATGAAACAGTGTTGAATGAGCGTCGACCATTGAAAAACATTGTGGCCATAAAAGTTTCGGATCAAGATGATTTTTGTTTTTTCCCTTCATCTGGGACTCTATGACCTAATCAACATTTTAGATGTGAAATAAACGGTACAGTGCGCCTTAGGAGGATTTTAATGATAGATATCCAACCACTATTGCTTTCATGTGGTGTGGTCCACCGGAGATTTATATACCTCTCATTTTTGGGACCAGACCATAAAATGATCTGTAAAAATGTATGAACGGAATGGATGAAACACATACATTATTGTGGGCCCACAGAGCACCGACCATCAGCCCCGGGGCTGGTGTCAGGGGGAGTAGCCGATCCGTTTCCCCATAAGATGACCGAACCTGCCTGATTTTAAACAGGGACGGTCCAGACGAGACCCGACTAGAAATCGAGCCTGAATCTTTACTTGAATCGGCTCGCTTACTCACTTAACTAGATATGACTCGGCATGACTTAAACTGAGCCAATCACAAAGCAAGCTCCTTTTAAAAAAATGAGTTCACCCTATTTTAGTTAAGACTAATTGTGTATTAAAGATCTTTAATTTTGGCATCAGTTACTTCATTGTGTTGTTGTCAGGTCTGGTCTGGTCCGTGATTGTTGGGTGTGTTTCCGTTTTTTCTTTTTCTATTTTTTTATGTTAATGTTGTAAAGCGGTCTATATGATAGGTGCGGCCAATTTTTTTAGAGCCCACCTGAAAGAATGTTCATGCTTTTCCCAGTAAGAAAAAAATGTCTATGGATAAAAATATATTTTTTAAAAAACTTTAATACATAATTATTAGAGCTGGGCATCAAGTCGAGTCGAACCAAGTTAAGGCTAACCCAACTTGATCTGGTTTTGAAATAGGCCTGACCTGAATTCAACCCAACTCCAAATCCAGCATGCCTTACTCGATCCGAGTCTGACCTGATGATAAGTACCGAGTCGGGTCGAGTAAGAACAGAGTTAGGTCGAGAGAGAGAGAGAGAGGTAGTGACAGTGGCATGAGGTTGCTGGATTTAGAAGAGGAAAATGATGAGGACGGAAGAGAGTCTACGATTGGGTTGGCTTGAGGGCAGTAGGTAGGGTTAGATTAGAGATACTTAGAAAATAGGGTTTTATATATATATATATATATATATATATATATATATATATATATATATATATATAAGTCAAGTTGGGTTTCGGATTGAGTCAAGTCTGACTGGATTGAGGTTTGGGTCGAGTAACTCGACTCGATTTGAGTTCGGATTGGGACGAATCTTACTTGGTTCAGATCTTACCCGGTTAGGACCGACTAACCTATTCGGATCAGGTCGATTCGGCCTGAACAAGTAGGGCAAGTGGAGTCATTCAGTACCTGGCTCTAATTACTGATAATCATAAAATCATTTTTAAGTGTCCCCCAAAAACATTCAAGGGAGGTGTATGCCTTGCACGCACTCATTTTCAATTCTAACAAGTTGGGGCCCATGATTTGATAATCCAGACCGTGATGGTCTGTTGATTTCTGTCCCAAAGATAGATTGGTTACAATAAGAGTCCACATTCAACTGAAAAAGTGTTTCCAGCTGGTTAGGAGAATGTGAGGCATGCTCCGTCAGCAGTGAGACATAACATACCAATGGTCAAGACTGAGGTATCATGTCAGAATTAAAAACTCTAGATTATTTCATACTAAGGTTAAAAAAGCATAAAAAAAAAATTTTTTTTTTTTAAAAAAAGCAAGTTACTGTACAACGGTGCATGTGAACCTTCCCATACAACGCTTTCTTTCCCGCAATGTGTAGGTTGCATGGAACATCCCAACGATTCAAAAGGTGGGCAGCAGCACCAAAGATTGCCCTGTGAAGAAAATGGACAAACAAACTCATGTGATGGGCCACACTCACCACCACCAAAGATTGCCTAGAAAGAAAATGGACCATTAAACTCACGTGGTGGGTCATACCGTGTGCTTTCCTGCCACTGTTTCACATATCTAAAACATGCAAGCCATGCAAAAGGTGGGCGGCACCATTAAGATCTCCCGGGGTGAAAGAAAATGGACCGATCCACTCATGACGTAGACCACACACCATGCAGTGAGTTGTATCATAGCTGTTCATTGATTTGGAGGGTTCTTTCACGGGCTGATTCTCATGGTGTGGCGCACCTTTTGCACGGATGATGTTTTACACCATTTATACATTGGTTGGAAAGAAAGCATTGTATATGAAAGTTCACATACAATGTTGTGTCTGAAGTTCTCAAATCGCCAAAACGATCACACTCAATGACAATGACATTAACTGAACTTGCCTAAGTGCAGCCAAGCTCATGCACCCCCCACACATGTACGATCATGGCACAGTAGGTATAAGATCCAATCCATCCATCACAAAAGCACCAATACATCAATAACCTAACCCTAAAATCAGGTTGATCTACTGGTCAGGTGGACCACACTTTGCAAAACAAACGTACGGTTCTGAAAATATTTGTTAAAGTTTTCTAACCATCCACATGATTCAAATATCGGGACCCACATGCGCATCCTCATTGCACTAGATTCATTTTTGGGAAACATGTAGAAGGTTTAACCAATCTGAAGGATGGATTAGATTACAGGAGTTTTATTGCACATGCGTGTACGCTTAACAAAGCTAACATTAGGTATCCAGCCAAACCGTACATTAGATTAGGTTAATTTAATTACTTTTCAGAAGATAATTGTCGGTCTTGATCACCTTACCTAACCGATATATACCAACATTATAATGACCGTTGATTAAGTCAGAATTGACCATTTAGGTCCCTTAATCAAATACTCATTATATGATTAGTATTTAATTAAGGAAGGTGCATGGCTTTTGAAGTGGGCCACTTTTTATTTTCAAGGATAGAGTAATCTAGTGCATGTACTACGCATGGAGAGAAATTTGGGACTGTGGACCCCACCTTTTATCCAGCTGTTTTTACGAAACAATACAAACTTAGACGTGCTCATACAGATAACAAATTTGAGAACGAAAATACCCTTCCCTTCCTTTCGAATACGAGCACTGACACTCCTCCAACCAAGAGTTGTACAAACCGCTCAAAAGAGATCAAAGTTACATGCCCCCACAGCTATATATTTATTATATCCACAACGTTCATCCATATTTCGAGATCATTTCGGAGCATTATCCAAAAAAAAAATCATATCCAAAGATCAACTGGACCACACCACAAAGAGCAGCGGAAAAACTGATTTTCACCATTAAAAATTTTATAGGGCCCACCATAACATTTATTTTCCAACCAATCTATTCATAAGGTCACAAAGGCCTGGATGAAGAGGAAAAAAAAATATCATAATGATCCAAAACTTCTGTAACCCCTAAAAGGGTTTCAATGGTAGATGTTCAATTCCCCACTGCCTTTTACAGTGTGGTTCACTTGATAGTTAGATCTGTCTTATTTTATGCCTGAAGCTTAATATGAGCTCGCCAAATAGATGGACAGTTTGGATATAACACAGACCTCATGATGGGACCCACAAAAGGCGGTGGGGATTACAAAAAAAAAAAAAAAAAAAAAAAGGAAACTATAGCTACGGTGTTTTCTATGGCTACGGATTATAACCGTAGCTATTACCATAGTCCTGCTTTTTTCGATATGTATTGAAGCTCTTTCGAGAGTTTGCTTCAAAAATCCTACAGTTTTCCCTATGGCTACGGATTATAACCGTAGCCATTACTGCAGTCCGTTGCAATCTATGCATTTTTTTTAAAATTTTTTTTTTACATGGAGAACTTTATTCTACCTACATTTTTCCCTAATACATATTTATATAGAAGAAATGCTCACACGCAACTAGTTGGACCGTGAGTTTTGGTCCAACTAGCTGGGCATTAAATGACAAGAATGCCTTTTTTATTCACATGTAATGCCTCTTGTAAAAGATGATGTAATACAATGTCTTACTCACGTAAGATGGCAATAAGTATTAAAGATCCTCTCCGTTCATCAATAGGACCCATTACTTAGATGTTATTTACAAAATTTTATTAAAATATATTAGTTATTTAAATCACATATGGAAGTTAAATTTAAATTAAAATAATGCATTTCTAACCACTCCAAATTTCTCCTAAAAGATTGGTACTTTAATCAACCATTAATTAGAAGAGAAAAAAAATGGCCTCTCATATTATCATAAGGTGTTATACTTGATAAATAGATCAGATTTATGATGCATGTAACGTATTGTACAAATGCATCACGCATGTAAAACTTTTAAAATATAGCCAGAAAGTCCGTAAATAAGACTATGCTCTCACTTTCTCTCTCTTCATTTATTACTCTCTCACTGTTAAATCTCTCCTCTTTTCTCTCCTTTTTTAAAGGAAAGCATAGTTTAAAAATCTCTCTTCAAACAGCACAGAGGAGATGTGGGTTTGGCGTCCCATCCTGATATGCACGATAAATCCACTCCAACCATTATGTGAATAGTAGAAATTTAACCATGGAGCTAAAAATACAAGTAGATTTGTGATTAAGTAGGCCAAACCAAGAGACAATAGAAGAGGTGGATGCCAACCCTTGATTTTTATGAGGCCAATGGTGATGTTTATGGACAATCCACTCTGACAATCAATTAAATCAGATATAGCCATGTCTTGATCCTAAAATTCAAATTGTCATGCAATTTAGGTAGGCCACAAAAAATAAAACAACTTTGATAGGATGTCCACCATTAATTTTCTACTGGGCTTATCATAATGTTTATGTGAAATCCACTCCAACTATTAGATTTATTTTGATAAGTTATACATTTGCACCAAATATTAGGGCCATGCATGATTTGTGTGCCATATCTAATAAAAAAGTTTGGATGGTGATTGTCTCCCTACATACTTATTTTCAGCTGTACAACTTACCTGAACCATAAAAGTTGCTGATTTTTTTATTATTTTATTTATTTATTTATTTATTATATATATACCTTATAGTTAACATTTCATGGCACACCTTATGGTCAAAGTAGATTTCACACATAAATCAAGGAGAGGCACACCATTTGCTACAGACCACATCATTATTCGTGTGACACGGAGACTAGTGGCTGGATTCACGTCTCAGATTGCATGGGAATGCAGAGGCTGCACGTCAGCCATGCAAATAATAGGGGGTGGATTAGGGTGGGCCCACATTGACTTGTATGTAAAATTCACTTTGATTAGATGGTGTGTTATAGAGATTTACCAAACTCAGCATAATTTTTGTCTTAAGTGTAACCTTACCCAAATCGTGTGTCAGCATAATTTTTGAACCCTCAAAGTAATAATGGATCACGACACTCTTACTATTGGATAGAATATCAAGAGAGAGTAATAAATGAATGAGGAGAGAGAGGCTACCTTTTCAATAAGAAGGATTATAGTTTGGAGTTGTACAAGTGTAATTTATTTAAATAATGGATCAAATATGTAAGGGATCTGGTCCATTGAATAAATATATTACCCTGTAATCATGTGTGTAAAAAAAATTTTAAAAAAAAAAAATATTTTCTATTTAGTAGTTAAAACAATTATAGGAGAAATTTGGACAATTAAAAATGCATTACAAGGGTCTAGATTTTACTTGCACCTGTAGGTAAAGAAATAAGTATATTTCGAAAAAAAAAATTTAATAAATAATGTCCAATTAACAGGCCATTTGATAAATGGTCCATAACTTTAATATGTGTACCCATCTTTATTAAGTAGGATATAATATACACAATTTATCAGAAGATAATTACGTATTCACAACAAGAGTTTTTTACCCAATTTAATGCCTAGTTAGTTGGACCAAAACTCACAGTCCAACTAGCTGTGTGTGAGCATTTCTCTTTATATAAATATGTATATATAAGCATATAAAAAATTTTCTCTCTTTTAATTCATTTCTTTGTCTATTTATTCAACAAGCATATCTCCTAAACTAGAATGATTTACTTAATGTACCACATATGATTTTGGGGTAGGAGAAGCTAATTTAGCCAACAAACCTAGTTATTTTCCAATATTCCATCGGGTCGATGGTCGAAAATCCATTTCATTCACTTCGTGGTCAATTTCGATCACTTCGCAATCAAACTAGAAATTGAGCAGGGCAAAAAGGGCAAAAATGAAATTGAGCGGGGCAAACTAGAAATTGAGAGGGGCAAACATTAAATTAAGCAGGGCAAACTAGAAATTCAGTGGGGCAAACATGAAATTGAGCGGGGCAAACTAGAAATTCAGTGGAGCAAACATGAAATTGAGCGGGGTAAACTAGAAATTCAGCAGGGCAAACATGAATTTCAGTGGGGCAAACATGAAATTGAGCGGGGCAAACAGAAATTCAGCGGGGCAAACATGAAATCGAAAGGAGCCAACGAGAAATTGAGCTGGACAAATATGAAATTGAGTGGGGCAAACTAGAAATTCAGAGGGGCAAACATGAATTTCGGTGGGGCAAACATGAAATTGAACGGGGCAAACACGAAATTCAGCGGGGCAAACATGAAATTGAATGGGGCAAACATGAATTTCAGTGGGGCAAACATGAAATTCAGCGGGGCAAACTAGAAATTCAGCGGGGCAAACATGAATTTCAGCGGGGCAAACATGAATTTCAGTGGGGCAAACATGAAATTGAGCGGGCAAACACGAAATTGAGCAGGGCAAACATGAAATTCAGTGGGGCAAACATGAAATTCAGCGGGGCAAACATGAAATTCAACGGGGCAAACGGTGGAAAACAAAATATATTTATGTTTCCCCTTCATTAATGTTTAAGAGACCTTATAAACCAGTTAGATAGCAAATAAACATGTTAGGCTTAGAAGCACTAGTCTGTCTGAAGCTCAAAATTGGCAGGGCGGTACCTAATCCACCATTAAGCTTTCTTAACATGTCACCACCTCAAATGATCGCGTGTTATGCCGGAGAGGGAAGCTGATTGGCTGGTGTACAACTGCTATAGGTACGTGTCGTTGGAAGAGGAGCACTGACGCTCCTCGATCTCCAAGTTGTACGAACGACTCAAAGGAGATCAAAGTTACATAGCCACACAGTGATGTATTTATTATATCTAGATTATTTTAGAGCATTATCCAAAAACTAAATCATATCCAAAGCTCATCTGGACCACACCATAAATAGTAGGAGCAATAATGATTTTCACCGTTAAACAATTTGTAGGGCCCACCGTAATGTTTATTTTACATCCAATCTTTTCATAAGGTCACAACCACCTGAATGAAGAGTAAAAACAAATTTCATATTAATCCAAAACTTCTGTGACCCCAAAAAGGTTTTCAATGGTAGACGTTCAATCCTCTACTGGTTTTTGCAGTGTGGTCCACTTGATAGTTAGATCTGTCTTATTTTTCATCTCAAGCCTTAAGACAAGCTCCCCAAATGGATGTACGATCTAAATATAACACATACCCCGTGATAAGAACCCACAGAACTCTCTCCCATAGTCACTCCCCTATATAAAATGCATTCGGTCCCTAACACAGACCTCATGTTTGCCCCGCTATTGAGACTCAAATATTGCATAATTTCCCCCATTTATATCTTGATTTTATGAACATGAATCTGTTTAATACTTTATTTTACTCATGTATGTGTTGCAAGGTGAATTTAAGTGCTTGGATTGAAAAAATGTGTTATTTGATGCTCAAAAATCACCAAGTCAAGGGATGGATCTTAGGAGACCAAGATTAAAGAATTCACATGCCAAAGATCCAAGAAAACCAAGTGAAGAATGAAGAGAATCGAAGATTTGAAGTGAATAATCCTGAAATCGTCCTAAAAAAGTGTATTCTGAAGCTATGAAGTTTATTTTGGGAAACTACGCAGCAGGAAGTCTGTTTTAAACGAACTATGCAGCGAGAAGTCTATTTTGAGAAAATACGTATATTTGAGGCGGTTTTTAGGGTTTTTCAACTTTGTACGAAAAATGGAATTCCCTACTTATAAATAGGGCAAACTAGGGCATTCCTAAACATTATTAAAAGCATTCAAGAGCAATATTTAGGGTTTTTAAAGAGTTTTGAATTTTATAAGTTATTTTTTTCCTTTTAGATCTTTTCTATTTGCATTTATTTCTTTCTTGTTCCTTTCTTTTTCTATTCTAGTTATGTTTTTCTAAGTTCCCTCTAGCCCAAGCTAGATGGGAAGCACATGGGTTTAATATTTCTTTAAGTTTTGATGATTGATTATTTTTAATGATGAGAAGAATGGTATATGCATATTATCTATTATTTAGTTTTTGTTTTTTATCGTCTTATGAGATCCATATGTTTTCATCATATGAGATCCTCATTGATAGATAGGCTTACCCTAGATCAATCAGATTTCCTAGATAAGAGAGGTTCTTAACCTGCTATATTTCTTTGATATTCTTTATCCTATAGATATTAAATACTTAAAATTACTGGCGCTTGAGAATATATGCCAATGGTACAAATCCATTATTTTCTAATTTTTTATATCATTTATTAAAATATTTAAACTGTTTTATTTTCTAATTAGGCTGATCATAGTGATCATATCCTAGTTGTGTTATCCAAGTCATCATGATTTTGGAACATTAACCTGTGTATAGAACTTTGAAGGTTGGGTGTATTTTAATTCAGTTGAATTACATCCATTCAAAAATCCCAAAATCAAATAATCAGTTTAGTTTTTATTACTTAGTTTATTTTGCATTTGATTTTTTCCTTCTCGCAATTCATCTCCCTATGAGATCGACCCTGTATTCACAGGATATTACTTACGAACCTCTGCACTTAGAGGCAAGCAATCAAGTTTTTGGCGCCGTTGTCAGGGAGAGACTGAGAGAGATCAGATCTGTACAAGATAGCTAAGATAAGTTTTTTTTTTTCTAAGGTAAGTTCTCTTCTAAACCTTCTAACTTTTCTGTAGATTTTTTTTTTCTTCTGCTTTGAAAATAAATTCAGTTGGGTCTTTCAAGTACTAACTATGACATAAGGTTGCCTTGCTTGGGATTTTATCACCCAAGTGTTATGGTTGTCCTAGAGTTGTTGTTTGATCACAAAGATCATCCGCTGAATCTATTTTCCAGATTAACATAGTTTAATTTCTGCATTAACTTTACTTTTATTTATTTATTTATTTTTTATTTTTATTTTATTTTTTGTGGATTGAACCCTCATGGTCGGCCCTGCCGCTTAGGTTGTTGATTTATTTTTCCTTTGTGGATTGAACCCTCATGGTCGGTCATACCGCTTGAGTTGTTGATTTAAGCTTTTATTTTTATTTTAAGTATCATACTTGCTATTTGAATTAGTGATATTTGTTGTGTGGTGTGGATGGTTTATGTCCCGTTAGAGTAGGGGATCAAAACAATCGACTCTCCTCTGAAGGGGGACTAGTTCCAGGCCTTGATCATTCACTTAGAAGAGGCACTCAACATCACTTGGATTCCATGGCAGGCCCAGTTGATAATCCAAATCCAAATCTGTTAGATCCAACTATAAATCAAAACAGAGAAAATCAACCAAATCCTCCTCTTGATGATGAAAATGAAGTTCATAGGAATGTGTTAAACCAACTACGAACTTTACGTGAACATCTACACCCTGAGATATCAACTTTACCATCTTATATACTGTTCCCTGCTCACAGAGGGAACATTGATTTTAAACCAGGTGTGATTCAATTGATTCCTAAATTTCATAGCTTAGATTCTAAAAGCCCCTACTTGCACCTCAAGGACTTTGAGGAAGTAATTGCAACATTATAAGTAAACAATGGCAATAGGGATGTACTTAAGCTTAAGTTATTCTCATTTTCTCTAAAGGATCATGCCAAAGCATGGCTCAACTCTCTAAGACCTAATACCATCACTACATGGCAAGCCTTAAGTAGAGAGTTTTTGAAAAAGTTCTTTCCCGAGCACAAAACAAATGCACTAAAACAAGAAATCATGTCATTCTCTCAAAAAGGGAATGAACTATTTTTTCAAGCTTGGGAGCGCTTCAAAGACCTTCTAATTACTTGTCCACATCATGGTTATAAATCATGGCACGTGATTGATGCTTTCTGAAAGGGACTCACCATAGATACTCATCAGTTTATAGTGATGATGTGTGTGGAACCTTTCTTGACAAGGATTATAATGAGGCTTGAGATTTTTCTAGATATGTTAGCAGAGAATACGCAGACATGGGATATCTTTGCTAAACCAGACCAAACTAGACCCGTTCCTAGAGAGAAAGCGGGGACGTATGTCCTAAGAGAGGAAGACGACCTTAATGCAAAATTCGCTGCATTGGCTAGAAAGGTCGAAGCCTTAGAAATTAGGAAGGTTGATATGGTTAAAGCAAACACTTCCTCAGGTAATTTTTGTGGCATTTGTGGTGGTACAGACCATGACACAAAAGATTGTCCAATAACCTCAGTTGTACAAAATATCACGCATGAGCATGATCAAGAAAATGCTATAAATAACTACCAAAGGTCAGTTATCCAACCAATGGGAAACACATATAATCCAAA
The DNA here is from genome assembly GCA_021015155.1 of Magnolia officinalis. Classification (NCBI taxonomy): domain Eukaryota; kingdom Viridiplantae; phylum Streptophyta; class Magnoliopsida; order Magnoliales; family Magnoliaceae; genus Magnolia; species Magnolia officinalis. The sequence goes on along the minus strand of JAJHSJ010000008.1, from coordinate 66,341,323 downwards.
TTGGCTTAACCATCCTAATCTTAGTTGGATGAATGGATCACAAATTAATGCGCCCAATGCACCTCAAATGCCTCCACAAAACAACTTCTTTGGGGCACCTAACAATGCATCATATGTGCCCCCGCTAAAGCGATTATCTGTGGAGATGCATTAACCGTATTCATGAACTCTCAAGCTCAAATGAATCAGTCTCTAATCCAATCAAATCAGGAATTAAAGACGACCGTGGCTAGGATTGAGACTCAACTAAATGCTAGGGAAAAAGGCACCCTTCCTTCTCAACCTGTGTCAAACCCTAGAAACACACATTTCATTGGAGACTCAAATCCAAGTGAGCTACATCATGAACAAGATAAGGCCATCATTACCTTAAGAAGTGGAAAAGAGGTCGATAACAAGATAATGCAACCGCTAAAAATATCGGACGATGAGCCACTGTCTCAAGAAAATGATAAACTGGCTATACTTCAAAAGCCGCAATAACAAAAGGATAAAGAGACTAAGTCATATGAGCCTCCAGTTCTGTTCCCATCTAGACTATGGAATTCGACTGTCCCCATGAAATATCAAGAGGTGTTGGATGTGCTCCAAAAGGTTACTATCAATATTCCTCTGCTTGATACCATTAGACAAATTCCATCATAAGCTAAATATCTCAAGGACTTGTGCACAGTAAAGAGGAAATTAAATGAGCACAAAAAGGCCCTCCTTACTGAGAAAGTGAGCGCTATCATTCAACAAAGGGTTATACCCAAATACAAAGACCTAGGAAGTCCCATTATTCCTTGTATTATTGAAAATTTCTAAATTGAGCAAGCTTTGCTAGATTTGGGTGCAAGTGTCAACTTAGTACCTAATTCGGTTTACAAACAAATGGGGTTAGGCGAGCTTAAACCAACCACGATTACACTCCAACTCGCTGACCGCTCCATTAAGGTACTAAGGAGAATTTTAGTGGAGAAATTCTACTCCCCCATGGATTTTATTGTACTAGACACTGAACCATGTGTAAACGCTAGCGCTCAAGTTCCCATCATTTTAGGCTGCCCATTCTTAACAACTTCAAATGCAATCATAAATTGCAGGAATGGAATGATGAACTTGTCTTTTGGTAACATGACTCTGGAGCTAAATATTTTTAATCTATGTAAGCAGCCCATTGATAATAATGAAAGTCCATGAGCTAAATTTCATGGACTGCTTGATAGAAGAAGAGGAATTGGAACCTAGTCTGACTGAGGAATTGATTCAAGTTATTGGGGACTTGAAAATTTCTAATTTAGAAAAAGTGCTTGCAGAAATTTGTGATGATAATGAGAGCACTACCACCCAGGACATTAGTATATACCAATGGAGACTACGTACTCAAATCTTATCTATCGAGGACTCGCGACCTCTGACATCGCCAACCAATGTTCCAAAGCTTGATTTAAAACCATTACCAAATGATCTTAAGCATGTATACTTAGGTGAAAATAAAACTTATCCTGTGGTGATCTCTTCATTTTTAGAGAAGGATCAAGAAATTAAATTGTTGAAAGTTTTAAGGGACCACAAAGGAGCCTTGGGCTGGACCATTTCTGACATTAAGGGTATAAGCCCTTCCATATGCACTCATCGGATCCACCTCGATGAGGACGCCAAACCAATTAGACAACCTCAAAGGTTACTCAATCCAAACATGATGGAAGTTGTAAAAAATGAGGTGATCAAATTATTAGATGTGGGAATCATCTACCTAATATTCGATAGTGTTTGGGTGAGTCCAACTCAAGTAGTCCCAAAGAATTCCGGAATAGCTATTGTGCAGAATTCTAATAATGAACTCATACCAACACGTGTCACCACTGGTTGGCGTGTTTGCATTGACTATAGAAAATTGAACCAGGTCACAAAGAATGACTATTTCCCTCTACCATTCATTGATCAAATTTAGCAAGTCACTCCTTTTATAGTTTTCTTGATGGATATTCCGGATATAACCAAATAGAGATAGCCCTGGAAGACCAAGAGAAAACCACGTTCACTTGTCCATTTGTCACATTTACTTTCAAACTGATGCCACTTGGATTGTGTAATGCTCAGCAACTTTCCAACGGTGTATGTATTTTTTCAAATATGATTGGAAAGTTTCTTGAGATTTTCATGGACGACTTCTCTGTATTTGGGAGTAGTTTTGATGAATGCTCAACAATTTATCTCTTATCTTGTCTAGGTGTGAAGAGAAACACCTTATCTTAAATTGGGAGAAATATCATTTCATGGTTCAAAAGGGAATTGTTTTGGGTCATGTCATCTCCAAAAATTGAATCGAGGTAGATCGCTCAAAACTTGACATTATTGCTAATCTACCTATCCCCCGAACTGTTAGAGATATCAGACCACTTTTAGGGTACACTGGTTTCTATAAAAGATTCATCAAGGACTTTAGTTTCATTACTAGACATTTAACTAATCTTCTACAAAAGGATGTTCCATTTAAGTGGACAGATGAGTGTGCAAGTGCTTTTAATAAAATTAAATCAGCCCTTACCACTGTACCTATCATGCGTCCACCAGATTGGACACTTCCTTTTGAACTATGTGTGATGCAAGTGACTATGCCATAGGGACTGTTTTGGGCCAAAGGAAAGATAAACGGCCCTACGTTATTCACTATGCGAGTAGAACTCTAAACTCGGCCCAAGTGAACTACTCAACAACTGAAAAAGAGTTACTTGCAGTAGTTTTTGCTTTGGATAATTTTAGGTCCTACTTGCTAGGATCTAAAGTGTTCATTTTTACGGACCACTCGGCTTTGAAATATTTGTTATCTAAGAAGGATGCAAAGCTGAGACTTTTGAGATGTGTCACGCCCCAAACTCGAAGAATGGGCTCACAAAATTTCTGATCGATCCTACAAGGAGGATTTTCAGTATGAATTTTTTTGAAATGGAACATAACCACAAGCATAACCAAGTCACAAAACAACATCACCACATATCTACTATATCAAAAACTTTAAGTACAATGCGAAAAGGGAAATACAAGGTGATCAAAACTCCAAAATAGTCAGATGCGTACCCTACCTCAGTGCTGCTGTTATCCAACGCTACCTGCACGCAATGGTCGTGCATAAGCATACAAAAGTTTAGAGGGTGGTGTAAGTGTGTGCGCAAGGCGAGTGTCAAGTATATAATATTAGAGTAATGCAGAAATATGCGGTAAGTCCATGAATGCTATCAGCTGTACCAAAGCTATATAATGCAAGTCATGAATGCTATCGGTCATACCAAGTGTTAAGATGTGGAGCCATATCTGGGACCACCTTCGACCGGTCGTGAGCCATGCTCGACTGGTCATAGGGTCTGGCTCGACCGGTAGTGGACCGGTTCGACTCAAAAGTCCAACGAGCATTGTTTTTTGATCCTGAGGTGCTCGATTGGTCGTGACCCATTCACGACCGGTCATAAGGGTCGCTCGACCGGTCATGCAGTCTTCTCGACCGGTCGTAGTTACGCAGATTCGTTCCGCGATTTTGCACAAATTTCGTGTCGCAAGTCCTTTCGCAACTGGGATGTGGAAAGGTGAGTTACCTAAACTATAAACAGGGGTTCTTAGGGTTTTTTCCGAAAATGAAAAAGCATGGGAAAGTATTAGAATATTGGAAAATAATTCTAAGGTGTGGGCAAAGGTTTTTCTATGTTCTTCCAAGGGAGAGGTTAGTATATTTCCTTGTAATTTTTGTTCTTCATAGTGGAAGTTTGCATCCGTGGTTTTTTTACCCTTGTTGGGGTTTTTCCACGTATATCTTGTCTTGTGGTTTGTTTAGATTGTTTTAATCTGTTTCTAGTTTATATTTCTTCTTGTTTATCGTTTGTGGGTGAGGCCTAAGATTGGATCTAGGCTCACTGCGTTGTTGGCGTGCTACGCAACAACTGGTATCAGAGCTATTGGTTTAGTTCTATTGGAACGATGACAGAAGAAGGGAAAACTAGAATTGAGAAGTTTGATGGTTCAAACTTTGCCTTCTGGAAGATGCAAATGGAGGATTATTTGTATCAGAAGGACCTCTATGCTCCTCTAGGAGGAAAAGAGAAGAAATCAGAAAAGATGACAGATGATGAATGATTTTTACTAGATAGGAAGGCTTTAGGAAAGATCCGACTCTCTTTGTCTAAGAGCGTCGCCTTCAATATATCCAAGGTGAAAACTACAAAAGAATTAATGGAAGCCCTAGCCACCATGTATGAAAAGCCATCACCATCCAACAAGGTTCATCTTATGAAACAGCTATTTAACATGAAGATGTCAGATGGTGAGAGCGTGGCTGGACATCTAAACGAGTTCAATACAGTCACGAGCCAGTTGGAATCCGTTGGCATTGTTTTTTAGGATGAGGTCAGGGCGCTATTGATCTTATCCATTCTACCAAACAGTTGGGATGGTTTGGTGATTACTGTGAGCAATTCTTTAGGATCGACAAAGCTGAAATTTGATGATGTGGCTGGTCTAATTCTCAGTGAAGAATCTAGAAGAAAGGCATCAGGAGTTTCAGGGGATTCAGGAATGCTCTAAACGTTGAAGGAAGAGGAAGATCACTAAACAAATGAGGTAATAAACACGAGCGTTCTAAGTCGAGGAAGAAGTCCAAGGGACTGAAAGACAAAGACGGGTGTTGGCATTGCGGTAAAAAAGGACACATGAAACGTGATTACAGGGCACTCAAGAAACAAGAAGGAAGCTCTCAAGGTGAGAAGGATTCTGTGAATCTGTCTGAGAAGAGCGACACAGAGGCGTTGATCTTGTCTCTTGATGCGAGGAATGAGTCTTAGGTTATAAATTCGGGTGCTTCGTTTCATGCTACTTCGTGTAAGGAAGTTCTACATGATTATATGTCAGGTGACTTTGGGAGAGTCTACCTGGGTGATGATGAGCCGTGCAGTATTGTTAGAAAGGGGAACGTTCATGTAAATCAGAAAGACGGAACGGTCTTTAAATTGAAGGATGTCAGACATGTACCGAGTTTGAAACGTAACTTGATCTCAGTGGGGCAGTTGGCCGATATCGGTTATGTGACGACATTCACCAGCGATTCCTGGAAGATCACAAAAGGTGCATTGGTGATATCTCGAGGCAAGAAGGTACTTTGTACTTGACTTCAGGATCGTATTATTCACTCGCAGTCGCATCAACTGGAGTGAATGGGCAGTTATGGCAACAAAGGCTGGGACATATGAGTGAGAAAGGGATGAAAGTACTAATGTCAAAAGGAAGCTACCAGGGCTGAAGTCTATTGACTTGGAATTCTGCGAGGATTGCGTGTATGGCAAGCAGAAGAGGGTAAGCTTCAAGAAAATGGGACGTGCTCTAAAGACGCATCTGTTGGAGCTTGTACACACTGATGTGTGGGGACGGACACAGGTATTATCTCTTGGTGGCTCACGTTATTTTGTTACTTTTATTGATGATGCTAGTAGAAAACTGTGGGTCTATTTCTTAAAGCATAAATCTGATGTATTTGTTGTATTTAAGAAGTGGAAAGTTATGATAGAAAACGAGACAGGTAAAATAGTAAAATGTCTTAGATCTAATAATGGGGAGAGTACTATGATAAGAAATTTGAGAAGTATTGTGCAACAAATGGAATCAAACATCAGAAAATGATTCCAGGGACACCGCAGCAGAATGGTGTGGCTGAGCGCATTAACAGGACCATCCTTGAGCACGCCAAGAGCATGAAGTTACATGCAGGGTTGCCCAAGACGTTTTGGACAGATGCTGTGAATACTGCCACATATCTCATCATTAGAAGTCCCTCAGTACCATTGGATGGTGGGCTATCAGAAGAAACGTGGACTGGGAAAGAAGTGAACCTTTCACATCTCACAGTGTTCGGTTGCACTTCATATGTTCACATTGATGTAAGCACGGAAACAAGCTGAATGCGAAGTCCAAGAGGTGCACGTTTTAAGCTACGGGCAGCATGATTTTGGCTATAGTTTTGGGATGCAAAAAATAAAAAAATCATCAGAAGCAAGGATGTAGTCTTCAATGAGAAATTGATGCATAAGGACAGAGTGCAAGAAAATAAGGCCGAGGAAAAGGAATTTGTAGAGTTGGAAGAGTTACCGAACACGGGTGTTACAGCGCCACAGGATGATCATGCACAGGAGCATTATGAGGCAGAGCCGCATACACCGGTTGTGAAGAGTTCTACTCGGGAGAGGAGACCCACGGTTCAATGCTCACCCTCTTTACATTATCTACTGCTGACAAATAATGGTGAACCAGAATATTTTGAAGAGGCATTACAGTCAATACATGGGTTAAGTGGGAACAGGCCATGGATAATGAGATGGACTCTCTTGAGTCTAATCGTACATGGGAGCTAGTCACTCTACCTAAGGGTAAGAAAGCTCTTCATAACAAGTGAGTTTACATATTGAAGGAGGAGCGCGATGGTTCGAAACGGTATAAGGTCAAATTGGTTGTGAAAGGGTTTCAACAAAAGGCAGGTATCGATTTCACTGAAATATTTTCACCTGTGGTGAAAATGTCTACAATTCGTATTGTCTTGAGTATAGTGGCTACAGAGGACTTACATCTAGAGCAGCTAGATGTTAAGACAGGTTTTCTTCATGGGGACCTTGAAGAAGAGATATACATGCATCAGCTGATAGGATACGTGGCACCAGGAAAGGAAACAAGGTGTGCAGACTGAAAAAGAGTCTATATGGCCTGAAGTAGGCCTCGAGGCAGTGGTACAAGAAGCTTTACAGTTTCAGTTTCATGTCGAGAAACGGTTTTAGAAGATGTCATGCAGACCACTGTTGTTATTTGAAGAAGTTTGATATGTCATACATCGTCCTTCTTCTGTACGCTGATGATATGCTTGTGGCCGGTTCAAGCATGAATGACATCTCAGATCTCAAAAGACAATTGTCTAGAGAATTTGCCATGAAGGATTTGGGAGCTACAAAATAAATCTTAGGCATGAGGATAAGGCGTGACAGGGAAAACAAGAAACTAGTTTTGTCACAGGCAGAGTACATATCCAAGGTACTTAATCGATTCAATATGGGAGGTACTAAGCCGGTTAGCACTCCATTAGCCAACCACTTCAAGCTATCAAAAGAGCAAGGTGCAAAGACGCAAGAGGAACGGGACTACTAAAGTCCTCATACGCATCAGCTATTGGGAGTCTCATTATGTTATGGTGAGCACGAGACCAGACATTACTCAAGCAGTGGGAGTTAGCAGATTCATGAACAATCCCAGGAAGGAACATTGGGAAGCTGTGAAGTGGATCCTTAGATACTTGGTAGGTACTAAGGATGTAGGGTTGTGCTATGGTGGATCGGAAATCAAGCTATAAGGCTACGTGGATTCAGACTTGGCAGGAGACATCGACAGTAGAAAAAGCACTACAGGTTATGTCTTTACTCTAGGTAGTGCTGCAGTCAGTTAGATCTCTCTAGTTACAGAAGATAGTATCTATCAATACGACAGAGGCAGAATATATTGCGGCTACAGAAGCGTGCAAGGATATGGTATGGATGCAAGGTTTCATGGAAGAGTTAGGTAAGAAGCAAGCAGATTGCAGCTATACAGTGACAGTCAGAGTGCAATACACTTGGCTAAAAATTCAGCCTTTCATTCAATGACCAAACATATTGTCATCGGATATCACTTCATACGTTCGTTACTGAAGATGGATCGATTGCTCTGGAGAAGATTCATACAAATAGAATCCTACGGATATGTTGACCAAGGCGGTCACACGAGAAGAAGCTGAAGCTCTATTCAGCTTTAATTGGTCTTCAGGCTTGAAGACGGGGAGGTGGTACACTCCGAATGAAGAAGACAAAGGTTTAAGGCGATGTGTCTCCAAGTGGGAGATTGTTAAGATGTGGAGCCACATCTGGGACCGCCTTCGACCAGTCATGAGCCATGCTCGACTGGTCGTAGGGTCAGCCTCGACCAGTCGTGGACCGGTTCGACTCAAAGTCCAGCGAGTATCATTTTTTGATCCCGAGGTGCTCGACCGGTCGTGGCCCATTCACGACCGATCGTATGGGTCGCTCGACCGGTCGTGCAGTCTGCTCGACCGGTCGTAGTTACGTAGATTCATTCCGATTTTGCACCGATTTCGTGTCGCAAGTCCTTTCGCAACTGGGATGCGGAAAGGTGAGTTACCTAAACTATAAACAGGGGTTCCTAGGATTTTTTCTGGCAATGAAAAAGCATGGGAAAGTATTAGAATATTGGAGAAATAATTCTAAGGTGTGGGCAAAGGTTTTTCTATGTTCTTCCAAGGGAGAGGTTAGTATATTGCCTTGTAATCTTTGTTCTTCATAGTGGAAGTTTGCATTCCGTGGTTTTTTACCCTTGTTGGGGTTTTTCCACGTATATCTTGTCTTGTGGTTTGTTTGGATTGTTTTAATTTGTTTTTAGTTTATATTTCTTCTTGTTTATCGTTTATGGGTGAGGCTGAGATTGGATCTAAGCTCACTGCGTTGTTGGCGTGCTGCGCAACACCAAGGCCATGCGATACGAGGCCTATGTAGCCAAATGTCATATGCGAGATGCAAAGCAAGCGTGCCAGTACTCATCAGGTACACATATCAGTACAATTCCTCTCTAGGATATCACTAAAGTCTAATACACCTCACACTGACTACCTCCTCCCTAGCTGCACAGTCAAGCAAGTGGAAGAGACCACACTATCCGCCTGGCCAGTAGTCTGCCAATATCTACCCAGCTCGTTGATAGCGGATACATTTGCGAGCTAGTCAAACTCAGCCTAGCTTATAGCCCCTTCACTTCGGTGGATAAGGCCACACCCCCTTCCAACCGACCATGACACAGTAGGAGACACGGCCTACTGGTATTCGGCACTCGGGCGCTCATGTATCCACTCGGTCTAGACGCTGGAGCATCTCCTGGTACCAAAAAGGTTCTGAAATTTTCACCCAAGGACATCCTAAGTGCCCACAATGTTAGAGCCAATATTTTCGGTATCCGATACGACCATCTACGATGTGCCTGTGGAGGCCACGGCCCTGATATCGCTAGGGCGTGCAGTGATCACAACACACAATGTGAAATGCATGAGTCACACCGTCAAATCATGCAGCAATCCAACGCGCACCGTGCTATCATGTGGGGCACTCCATCTCATCAGGAGTCCCATAAATGTCTCAGCCTAACTGGTTTATGCTATGAACAAACATTCCTCATATCAAGCGTACAAATTATGCGTATGGGCATGAATTATGGAGATATACTAAGCATGTTACAAAGGGTGAACTATCAACAAGTATGGACTTACCAATGGGCCCTAGGGAGAGTTATAATATAAACATTTAACCAACATTATTCTTGCAATGTGGACGTCAAACCAACATTGCTCCCAAGGCATGGCCCGCCATAAGACATCATTACACAAACTATGGAGGAATCACCCATTGCAATGGACCTATGTACATCTCATTGGGCCTCGACCCATAGGCCTTAGAATGCATCAAAATGGGCCTCGTAACATGGGCCTTATGTATCAAAGTGGGCCTTAACCATGGGCCACAAATACATCGAATGGACCTCATAACATGGGCCTTACATTCACATCAAAGTGGGCCTCAACAATGAGCCATAAATATAACGAGATGGGCCTAATCACTTGGGCCTTATTATATACCAAGTGGGCCTCAATGGACGACCACAAATAAATCAAGATGAGCCTCATCCACATACCAAGGTGGGGTCCACTTGAACTATAGATCTGTCTTATTTTTAGTCTCAAGCCTGTAAGACAAGCTTGCCAAATGGTGAATGGTTTGGATGCAACACATGCATCATGGTGCGGGTCCCACCATATAGATGGATCTGACTCATTCTTTAACTCATGCCGTAAAATGAACTTCAGAATGGATGGACAGATTGGATGCAACACCTGCATCATGGTAAGTCCCGTAAAGGCCCACCCTCATATATATATATATATATATATATATATATATATATATATATATATATATATATATATATATATATATATATATATATATATATATATATATACACACACACACACACACAAGGTGCAGCCCCCACACGTGGGGTGGGTCCCATATAGATGGATGCATGGATGAACATATACCTTATGGTGGGGTCCCCCTGCCGTCCAGCAACCAGCTAAAATGGCTGGATGGCATAGATTAAACACATACATCTAAGTGGGCTCCACCGTCCACGGCAGTAGACGGTGTTAATAAAACACATACATTACTGTGGGCTCCACCGTCCGCCTAGACGGTGGAAATAAAACACATATATCATTGTGGTCCCACGTGGGGCCCACCATAATGTTTATACGTCATCCAACCCATTGATAAGGTCCACAAACCTAGATGAAGAGTAAAAACAAATTTCATATTTATTCCAGAACTTCTGCAACCCAGAAAAAAAGGGTCTCAACGGCTGACGTTCAATCCACACAGTTTCCTATGATGTGGGCCACCTGAGCTTTGGATCAGGCTGATTTTGAGGGGGGCCCACTATCTAAATGGGGCCCACCAAATGAACGGTGTGGATACTAAACATACATCATGGTGGGGCCCACGGCTGGGACCGTGGGTCCTTGGTCGTCCGCCAACATGCAGGACGCCTGCGCATCCTCTCTCTCTGACATAAGCAGCAGCAATGCTGCTCTTGTCAGTTTCATTTATTTTTTTTTTAAAAAAAAAAAAACTGAGATTGCAAGGTTTTTCATACGTGGGGCCCGCTTCAAGTGAATCCAACCCAGCTATTGCATCCCATGGCTCAAGACAAGCCAAACAAGCCCAATATGCGATATATTTTGGCATATAGAAACAATAGGGTGGATTTCAACAGTATAAAATACTGTTTGTTATGTTATGGCCCACTAGAAATTCAGATCAGCTTCATCTTTCGGCTCAACGCCTAAAATGATCTAAGGAATGGAATGGGCCGCTTGTATTAAAAACATACATCAAGGTGGGGCCTATATGAGTGGGCCACCCCAAAGGCTTGTAGAACCAAGCTAATATTTGTGTTTTCTTTCCATGTCCAGCGTCCCTAGATGCTGGACGGTCTTGGCATAACACATGCATAAGGTGGGCCTTGCTCCGATGGGCCACCAAATGGATGAATGGTATGGATAAAACATACATTAAGGTGGGATCCATCCAAGTGGGCCACACCCATCACATAACAAGAATAAAAGAAAAAGAGGGAAAGAGAGAGAGAATGAGAGAGGGACACGTGTGATGGAGGGACCCCGGCACTATGGGTCCTCCCTTGCATAATTTAAAACATACATCAAGTGGGTCTCAATACATATGGGCCCACCAAATCAAAGATCAACGGTGGAGATCACTTCTCCACCAAAATGAAAGGTCTAGATGATCCTATTTATACAAGAAAAATAAACATCATGATGGGGTCCATGGAGGATGGCCCCATCATGGAATGATCATGGATATTAAAGTGAGCCATCAGCCACATCTAGGGTCCAAAGTGAGATCCATACCATCAATCAGTAGGCCTCACTTGGCCCATCATCAAAACAATGAAATCTAGTCTATAGAAGCACCCACTGGTCGATCTTCTTGGTTCGATGGAACGCCAATCTCCTAGTGTCTCACTTTGATGGAGGGAGATGAGGTTTGAATGGCTAAGATGAAGGTTAAAGGGATGGGAAAGTGGGCCACCAAAAATCACTTTTCTCTCACATGGAAGAGCTTGAACGTGTGGTTTTTGGTTGCTTGGAATGGCTTGGAAAATGTGAAAGAGAGAGAGAGAGAGAGAGAGAGAGAGAGAGAGAGAGAGGTGGTTGTAAGAGAGGTGTGAGAGATGGGTGATGGAGTCATGGATGAGAGAGAGGGATGGGTGTGTAAGGACTTTGTTAACTTTAGGGGTAGATGATATAAGAAGGGTATAGGATGTGTAAGAAACTTTTGACTTATGGGTTGCTTGGGGATGGGTGTGAGGTGATGGTGTACTTGACCCTTGATGGGATTGATTAATTGATGGATGTGACATGTTGTAGAGATTCTATTGGGATTTACAACGCGCGGTGTTTTCGTCGAACTGAACCAGGGTATCGAGTCGGTATGCAAGATGCGGCGTCAGAAATGCAGCGACGATTTGGTCGCAATGATACAAGTCTCGAATTAAGTCGACTCAATTCTATGTGATACGACTTAGTGTCGATTGCAAACGTTTATTATACGTCGCAGGCTGCCGGAATTCGACGGGAAGGATTGCGAAAGTCGACGGAACAGTACGAACTAAGATACGGGTCTCACAAGATGGATCCTCTTACTCCAAGAATTTGACTTAGAGATAAAAGAAAAGAAAGGAGTAGAAAACGTAGTGGCCGATCACCTTTCCAAATTGTTGTTAGATGATTCCATTGAGGAGATGCATATCCAGGACACTTTTCCTGATGAACAATTATTTGTGATCTCCAAATTGCCTTGGTATGCGGATATAGTGAACTATCTTGTAATCGAAAAATACCATATCATTGGAAGTCATAAGATAAGAAGCGTTTTAAAACCGAGGTTAGGAACTTCTTCTGGGAGGACCCGTATTTATATAAATATGAGACTGATCAAATATTTAGACGTTGTGTCCCAGAGGATGAAGTTCAGAGTGTTATTTCTTTTCGCCACATGGAAGCATGTGGTGGCTATTTTTCTGCTAAGAAAACCAGTGCAAAAATCTTGCAATGTAGTTTTTACTGGCCTACCATGTTTAAAGACACCCATGCTTTCTGTGTTGCTTGTGATATATGTCAAAGGTTGAGAAGAGTGTCCTGGCGCTACATGATGCCTTTATCTCCAATTTTACCATTGGAGATTTTTTATTGTTGGGGTATTGATTTTATGAGCCCATTTCCATCTTCTTTTAGATTTCTTTATATATTGCTTGGTGTGGACTATGTTTCAAAGTGGATTGAGGCAATTCCAAGTAGGACCAATGACAACAAAGTGGTCATACGATTCCTCAAGGAAAATATTTTTCTAGATTTGGAACTCCAAAGGCCATCAATAGTGATGGTGGGTCTCACTTTTGCAATAGGACATTTGAGGCTTTCATGAAGAAATATGGCATCAAGCATAAAGTGAGCACCCATACCACCCATAAACGAGTGGGCAAGCTGAGATTTCTAATCGGAAAATCAAACACATTTTAGAGAAAACTATAAGGCCAGATAGGAAGGATTGATCCCTCAGACTATCCAACGCTTTATGGGCTTATAAGACTGTTTATAAGACCCCGATTGGAATGTCTCCATACAGATTGGTGTATGGGAAGGCTTGCCACTTGCTTGTGAAATTGGAACATAGAACCTATTGGGAAATAAAGAAATTAAACTTTGATATGGATCAAGCAAGTGGACAAAGGAAATTAGAGTTGAATGAATTAGAGGAGTTGATGAGAGACTCCTATGAAAATTCTAAAATCTATAAAGAGAGTACCAAAGCTTTTTATGACAAAAATATCTTGAGGAAGAATTTTGAACCTCAACAAAAGGTCCTATTGTACAATTATCGTCTCCAGTTCTTTCCGAAAAAGTTAAGATCAAGATGGACAGGACCCTTCATTGTGAAGAATTTTATATTCATGAGGCTGTTGAAATTGAGAATCCACATAATGGCAATGTGTACAAGATTAATGGTTAGAGATTGAAGCCTTATGTGGAAAACTTTCATTTGGGAGAAGAGTCATTCCCTCTTCATGAGCCAGAATATTCAAATTGATGTTCCTAGTCTGACAGAGTATTTCTATAGGATTTGTATCATATTCAATTCTTTTTGGTGTCATATAGCAGGTAAGTTTTTCATGGTAGGTACTATCCACCCTTTCTTTTATTTTTATTATTCTCTGCATTACATTATCATTACATTGGGGATAATGTAGATTTTAGGTTGGGGGTGTGGATAGTCATCCATATAATAGTCATCCATGTGAGGTTTTTTTTTCTTTTTTAGTTTCAGTTTATTTTTTTTTATTTTTTTATTTTTTTTTAGGTTTCAGTTTTTTTTTTTTTTTAGGTTTATGGGAAAAAATTTTCAACATTTTCAAAATAATATATACAAGAATATGAACATGATATTATGCGAATTCCAATGGCAAAGTTAATACTTAGTCTAGGTCGATAGTAGTCAGAATTCTGACAACTGAAAATTATATACTTGAGTTCAATTATCTAATCACTAGTTTAAAGTGAGTTGTAATTTGATGTACTGAATTCACAATACACCCTAGCTAACTAAGTGATGAATATGATATGTGAGCTAGAATAACAACTTTTGATTCAAATAAGGTTGAATGAACTAGTATCATTGATATATGCTTAAAAGAGAGAATATTGAAGAAAAAAAAAAAGAGTGATGGAAAAAGAAAATTTTATTATAGAGCATGAATGCAATGACCATAACAATCGTGTCAGTAATCCGGAGTAAGGATACCTAAGTATCCATTACTGTTACCATTACAAGTATGATACCTCAGGTTATGAAGTAAACCTGGTAGAAATCTTCTTCTAAGGGTGGTCTATAATAATGAGGATATGATGATAAAAGAAGAAATGACATAAAGAAAATGAGATAACTAAAGATTTCGTATTCTTGGAATGATTGAAAGGAGTTAGGATAGAGAACATGCATATTTCTCAAAATTAGACTAGTGTCACAGAGCACCTAAGGATATTGGATCATAACTATTCTAAATTTTGATTAGGTCTCTGAACTCAAGGATGTAATAAATTAGAAAACTGAGATTCTAACTAACTTCAGACTTAGGATAAGTATTGTTTTGTTTTGGAATTCCTATGATGAATGGAGGCATAATTGTATAAATTTCTGAGTGTTGAATAATTTTTCATGTTTTCAATGTTTGTGGGTAACATTTTTGGAAACCCTCACGAGACTATAACTCATCCACTAGGAGGAAAACCTAGGGGTTTTGTAACGCCCTGGAAATCGGGGGTCGGGTATACACTCGACTCCAGAGTTCCCGGGGTCACTTATAACCAGTTTTTCTTTCATTAATATGTGATTAATCAGGTTTAAATGCGCAGCCTGAAATTACTTGGAATATGAAGCACAACCACAACTAATCTACTGGAATGGAATATATATATACACACACACACACACACACAGGTCCAAAAGAATATAAAAGGGTCGCCCAAGGCATTGCCCAACAAAAATCACAAAAATATCATGTCCAAAAGATATATATATATATATATATATATATATATATATATATATATATATACACACACACACACAGGTCCAAAAGAATATAAAAGGGTCGCCCAAGGCATTGCCCAACAAAAATCACAAAAATATCATGTCCAAAAGAATAGGGCTCAGTCCGCTACTCAGTGATCCAACGTCCCATCTACCGAGCCGATGGAAACCCGCTCCTCATCTAGAAGTAGGAGAACTCACCCTCCCCCTCGAGGCTCGCGTTGTCAGGCTCCTCATACTCTGCATCACCTGCATCTACGAGCGAGTCTGGTTGGTGTTTTAAAACACCGTCCCAGAGTGGGAGTGAGTGATCAACTCAATGGGTGCTATTAGTTGTAAGTTACAACAGGCATCAATTATACTATGAATTTAATGAAAAGCAGTCATTCATAAACACCTATCTAATCTTATTAATGCATATGCATGATAGATGATATGATGCATGCCCTCGCCACAACTCTCCCTCGAGCGACTTCGTCTAACAATCGCGTATGTCAACACTCCCTCAGAGCGACCTCGACTACCGAGTCGCCAACCTAGCTAATGTAATGTAGTGATAATGTTAACCGAGTTCTTAGTTAAGTCCATTCATCCAGCAGATTGGAGAATCTGATACACTCCACATATCAAATGCCCTGAACTAGTTGTGAGGCCATAACCCCCTAACGTTTGATGTCAAGACTCCGCGATCCGTGATCCCGTCGGGTTCCCCATCCCCGACTTCAAGCACATGGGGAGTGCCGAGAGAAAGGGATCGTTCGCGGTCACTATGGGGTGGCACGTCACCCCATCATAGGCCGACAGCTCGGACACAGTGTCCCATTCCACCATGGCCGGTTCACGAGACTGTGGATCGATATTCAATTCGTTATCAATGGACTACAACGGTGGTAGGGTGTTCCTGATTCCATACATATGTGAGCAAACATGGTTAACAAACAAGGTTGGCCAGATAGTAGGCTAGACCGCACGAGTCGGGTGAGCATGCGACGAGCGGCGTCAGGTACAAGGGACCCATGTAGTCGAACTAGTGCCACCTGTACACACCTGCCCAAACTCACGGGTTTAATCCTAGCATAGTCCTACCGATGGAACTACCGTCTCTCCATATGTTTCTGACTAACCCGAGGGTTCAATGTTGATTCATAGCATGCTAACCATCAAGATTTTTAACTAGCATAAAAATGTCATGTTCATATACATCACAACCTACGAGTCAAATATTCCTAGCAAACATATTACATTATCAGGAGCAATGTGCATGTGAGTGTGTGGGTTGGTGAGGAAGTTGAACACTTCCAACATTTCAAGGAATCAAATACACATGGACAAACATCATGCACATCATAGGCAACAACATATGAGGAAATCACACAACGCATGAGCATTAGTCATCCACAATATCTCAAACAAGTGAGGCACAAACAACATCATAAGAAAGGGTAAGCAACATACAATTCCATACATCTCAAACAAGCACCCAAATCCTAAGGTCTCTCTAGATTCTACATATGCTTCACCCAAGCAAACAAAATCATTAAACTCATGATATAATTGATGTTAGGCCACCTAAGATTAATAGTCTGCACCTATGGATCATTGGAGGTTTGGAAAACGACCTAGGAATGAGACTTTGGGGGTTGACCAGTCGGAATCCCTATAGTAAGCACTTGCATGTTAGAAATTCATGTTAATCCCTTCTCAACACATGGGTTTCAAGAAAAAGGGATGAGAGATTTACCTAGACAACCAACGGAAGCAGTTCTTGCGGTTGAGGTGGAGAGTTTCCTTGGAGAAGGGGTAAAGAGTTGCAAGGTTAAACTTCCTTGGGCCTCACCTCCTATCACACACTCATTTCCTTTCTTCTTCCTCTCTCTTTCTCCTCCTTTCTCATCTTTCTTTTCTCCCTTTTCTAGGACAAAATCGTATGGGGAGAGGGGGTGCCCAAATGAACCCCTTTTATAATGCAAGATTTGGTGGAAATGGCCCCAAGTGTTGGGTTTTTACTATACTAGACCTATGGGAGGGTCTTTCTAGCCTTTAGGGCCCACTATTGAGTGTACAAGTTGATATACTCCGTAGGATAGCTAGCCATAACGCTGATCTACATAGGGATATGATCGGCCCGCCATTTAGATGCGTCGATCGACAGATATGGTTAGAAGTCTGTTTAACGGTCACCGATAGTCGATCGAGGCCGCGGCTATATGGATATGAGCGGGGAAATATCCTTACTCTACATGTAAAGTTTGGTCATAAACCAACGGTCCGAAATCCTCAACTTTGAATAAGAGTGAACAACCCAATTCACTTAAGTTTCAGCTTCTTCCTTCAGGGTATTTGCACTTTTCATGTACTCGTCCTTTGTCTCAAGTTGAGCGGTTCTGGATAGTATCCAGGTCTGACTCCCGCGATGGACGTCAAGCCGAGGAAAACGGACATTATTCTATAGTTTTGGAACTAGTGGCCCACCAACGAGCGGTCTAGAGCTCGTTTAGAAATTCGGGACATTTTTAGAATGAATTTGATAGTGAGATTTCTCGTGGGCAATGATTAGGGTTTGGATTAACTATGTTCATAGTGTGGCCTGTTTATAACTAGTGAAAGTGGAGATTTGGTCATGATTACTCTAAACCGTCGGTTTTAAGCTAAAAGAGGAACGGGGTTGCTTTGATGGGTCCTTGGTCACGAAATTTATAGGACAAGTGCTCCATGGCCTGATGAGGGGTCATGCAAAATTTGGGAACAAACAGATTAACGGATATGGGGTTTGATCATATGGTTTCGGTCTCTAAATGACCCTGTGGGGTCCACTCTAATTGATGGGATAGTTCTGGTGGCCCTCCAGCCATGAAACTTATAGAATAGGTGCTCCATAACCCGATGAATGGCCATGCAAAATTTGGGGACGATCGGATATGGGGTTTGGTCGCATGGGTCCGATTCGCGATCAACGATCATCATGCCACAAATGGGACCCAGATTTTGTGGGCGGGCGTAGACAAATACATTAGACCTTTATCGTAAATTTGAAAAAAATCCGACGGTTGAAATTCCTGAAATCTCAGTTTTATTTACTAGTGCCAGATTCCAACTCTGGCATTGGTGGGTTGTATTTGGCAAGTGTCATTGGGAACGGCCTGAATAGTTTATTTCTGGGTGTCCACTAGGTCTGTGGTCCGCGATGGACCACAAGTCCAGTGAGATCTATGTTTTTTCAACTTTTTAAATTTTTCTGACCTTCCTCGACTGCTGCACGGCCTGCACAAGCTGTCACCGAGTACAAACCGATCATCTGACTTGATGGCCTACACACAGTCTGGTCGTGACCATACTGGACCACTCGTGTATAAGCTAACATTGGGTGCTAATGGTCAGTAAGTGATAATATAAGTTAATTAAAAATATATATATTTTAGTTTTTTTTTTTAAGGATTTTTGGAAATCCAAAACAGTAAAAATCCAGGATGTTACAGGTTTAAAGGCTTGTTGCATGTGCTAAATGCAATCGAGATTACCGGCAAAAGTGGTGTAGTTAGAATTTTTTTTTCGTTTTAATTTTGTTTCTAAAATTAATTTTTATTTTATTTTTATTATTTTCGCTTATTTTGCTCGGGACTAGCAAAATGCTGGTTGGGGGTATATTGAGACTCCAATATTGCATAATTTCTCCGATTTATATCTTGGTTTTATAAATATGAATTCGCTTAATATTCTATTTTACTCATGTATGTGTTGGTGAATTTCCCCGATTTATATCTTGGTGAATTTAAGTACTTGGATTGAAAAAGAGTATTAAAAGTATGAATTTGATGCTTAAAAATCACCAAGTCAAGGGATAGATCTTAGGAGACCAAGATTAAAGAATTCACATGCCAAAGATCCAATAAAACCAAGTGAAGAATGAAGAGAATCGAATATTTGAAGTGAAGAATCCTAAAATCGTCCTGAAAAAGTGTATTATGAAGCTGTGAAGTTTATTTTGGAAAACTGCACAGCAGAAAGTTTGTTTTAAACGAACTATGCAGCGAGAAGTCTATTTTGAGAAAATACATATATTTGAGGCGGTTTATAGGGTTTTTCAACTTTGTACGAAAATTAAAATTCCCTACTTATAAATAGAGCTTCTAGGGCATTTCTAAACATTATTAAAAGCATTCAAGAGCAATATTTAGGGTTTTTAAAGAGTTTTCAATTTTATAAGTTGTTTTTTTCCTTTTAAATCTTTTCTATTTGCATTTATTTCTTTCTTGTTCCTTTCTTTTTCTATTCTAGTTATGTTTTTCTAAGTTCCTTCTAACCCAAGCTAGAAGGGAAGCACATGGGTTTAATATTTCTTTAAGTTTTGATGATTGATTGTTTTTAATGATGAGAAGAATGGTATATGCATATTATCTATTATTTAGGTTTTGTTTTTTATCCTCTTGTGAGATCTATATGTTTCCATCATATGAGATCCATATTGATGGATAGGCTTACCCTAGATCAATCGGATTTCCTAGATAGGAGAGGTTTTCAACCTGTTATATTTCTTTGATATTCTTTATCTTATAGATATTGAATACTTAAAATCACTGGCGCTTGAGAATATATGTCAATGGTACAAATCCATTATTTTCTAATTTTTTATATCATTTATTAAAATATTTAAACTATTTTATTTTCCGATTAGGCTGACTATAGTGCTCAGATCGTAGTTGTATTATCCAAGTCATCATGATTTTGGAACATTAATCTGTGTGTGGAACTTTGAAGCTTGGGTGTTATTTTAATTCAGTTGAATTGCATCCATTCAAAAATTCCAAAATCAAATAATCAGTTTAGTTTTTATTACTTAGTTTGTTTTGCATTTGATTTTTTCCTTCTCACAATTCATCTCTATGTGGGATCGACCCTGTATTCACAGGATATTACTTACGAACCTCTGCACTTGGAGGCAAGCAATCACCCGCTCAATTTCATGTTTGCCCCGCTCAATTTCGTGTTTGCCCCGTTGAATTTCTAATTTGCCCCGCTCAATTTCTAGTTTGCCCGCTCAATTTCATGTTTGCCCCACTGAATTTCTAGTTTGCCCCGCTGAATTTCGTGTTTGTCCTACTCAATTTCATGTTTACCCCACTGAAATTCATGTTTGCCCCGCTAAATTTCTAGTTTGCCCCGCTCAATTTCATGTTTGTCTCGCTCAATTTCATGTTTGCCCCGCTGATTTTCTACCATCGACCTGATGAAATCTTGAAAAATAACTAGGTTGGTTGGCTAAAGTAGCTTCTCCTACCCAAAATCATATAGGGTATGGTCGAGTAACTAATTTTGGTTTAGAAGATATTCCTGTTAAATTAATAAAGAAATAAATGAAAATAATAAAAAATAAAAAATAAAAAAATTTATATGCTTATATATACATATTTATATAAATATGTATTAGAGAAAATTGTAGGTAGAATAAAGTTCTCCATGTAAAAAAATAAAAATTTACATAGACTAGTTATAGCTACGGTTATAATCCATAGCTATAGGTAAAATCACCTTCGATACATATGGAATACTCTTCGATATGTATCGAAAATTGCAAGATTTTTTAGGCAAACTCACTGTACAATTCTGGACCTTTTTCAATAACATCGAAAAACCATCGATATGTCAAAGTACATATCGAAATACCTTTGATATACATCGAAGGACATATTGAAAAAGCTGGAGCTACGGTTATGACTAAGGTTATAATCCGTAGCAATAGGGAAACGTAGTTTTCCGAAATCACATTTCTTTTGTGGGTCCCATCATGAGGTTTGTGTTATATCTAAACCGTCCATCTATTTGGCGAGCTCATATTAAGGCCTGAGACGAAAAATAAGATAGATCTAACTATCAAGTAGACCACACTATAAAAGGCAATGGAGAATTGAACGTCTACCATTGAAACCCTTTTAGGGGTTATAGAAGTTTTGGATCATTATGAAATTTGTTTTTCCTCTTCATCTAGATCTTTGTGACCCCATGAATAAACTACCCTGTGACTAAACTTAGACGGGGAGGATTTCTCACAAACATCACAGTGGGCTCCCAAAAAGTTTTTAATGGTCGGCGCTCATTCAACACTGTTTCCTATAATGTGGTACACTTGAGATTTGGATATACCTCATTTTTGGTCTCATACCATAAAATGATGTGAAAAAATATACGGACGACATGGATGAAAATCATACATCACGGTGGGCCCACAGACCACCGACCGTCCGACATTGGCTGGTGGCAGGGGAGTACCCAATCCGTTTCCGTGAAAGGAGGGGTATTTTCGTCCTCAAATTCGCCGTCCGTACGAGCAGGTCTAAGTTCCCCAACGAAGTTTGTATTGCTTCGTGAAACCTGCTGGATAAAAGGTAGGGTCCACAGTCCCAAATTTCTCACGCATGGGTCATTAGTATTTCTCACGCATGGATCATTGGTATATGGTACATTGGCCGATACCATACGTTGATTTGATAGAAATCAGAGATGGGGCCCACCAACCAACTTTCCAACTCTGGTAGGCGGGGGTCCCCACTGTCTGATCACCATGATTGTGAAATGTCCCACTATACACAAACCATGATTCATTGAAGGTCAATTTTGTGGCTGCTCCTCACGTGCGTATCTATGCTCTCCTAATCTCCCCATACGTGCGAATGGAGATATCTGTCCATTCAATAGGTAGGCCAACTTGATACATTTCTTACTTAAAAAATCAGGTTTCTAGGGTCACTGGGTGGGCCACACAGGTATGTAGAATGTGGAGCGTTTATCGATTTGTTTTAACCATCCATTTTCTTTATATACGCTCCATGGATGTAATGATTGGACCAGCAAGATTTTTGGGCCATGGAAAATAAATGGTGGAGCCCACAAAATGGACAATTCGGATCTTACGTACAGATATCGCATTGGAACTTGTAGGTGAGTAAGTATTCAAATGGATACTCTTTAAGGTCCATCACATTCATCAATAAAATATCGATTGAGGATCCCAGGAAGATGTTCTTGTTGTCACACACAAAAATGAACAGACCACAATTCTCCATGTTAGATGATAAAGTTATAAACAATTTTATAAAAAGCCATAACCACTTCCACCTCTCTTTATTCTGACAATATTTATATCATGATATAAAACCCACCCAACTTGTCGCATATGTAAGACATCCAAACCGTCCAAAAGGCTGACCACACAATGAAAATCACCCGTCCTGAAAATCAAACCGATCCTTACATCATGCAGAACACACATCTATACCAGGTCAGATTGTTCGTCGTTGTGGTATTTCTGACAAGTGGGCTGCTCTGATTTTCTCGTCAAGTGATCTTCTTGGTCCAGTGACCCCTTTTAGTGGATCAGATGTCCTACAAATGTGACAACATTGGCAGAAATAGATCAGTATATCATGCTAGATTGCCATGATCCTGTTTGTATTTGATCATTCCTCTTTTTATATATTTATAGATAAAAGATGGGGGTTACATCTACGTATATTTTAAGCAATTATTAGGGCAAGATGGAGGAATGGGCCATGCTGTTGTTTAAGTGACCACCACCTTCTTCTCTCTTTCTATCAAAAAAACACAAAAATAAAAAATAAAAAATCACTGATTCCATACTGTTTGTTGTGTGTGTGTGTACGTTTGTTTCATAATAGAAATAGATTGGTCGAGGTAATTAAAAACTTAGTATTATTGTGACTAAAAACATCGTTATCATCCCCACGGACCTATGTTTTAATCAGCATGAAATGGCTCTATGATTCAAGTGGGCCATGGCACTTTGGGACCACTACATTCATGTGTGTGTGGTATGTGCTTATTTGTGGTAGAAAAGGGTATTAGATAAGGAAAATTAAAAGCATGACCCCACGATGTCAGTTGGCGCACCGGATTTCTCGTTGTCGGTGATTAACATTGTAAAGGGTTGTGATTTCAGCTTACGTCCAAAGTTGTGTGTGGTCCAATTGCATCGAATCCAATAATTGATTCGAGTTCCAAATGTTAATTCTATACAACCCACCTTCACTTACAAATATTAATTCTAGACACCCCCATTCTTTAGGAGCTAAAGGCAAGAGCACCTGGTGCTACAAAAGCACTTCTTTCTTATTTTTACTCTCTCTCTTTTTAGTATGGCCCATGCTCATTTGGCGTGAAACACGTGACTGTTGAATGTAAACCATGAGGTGATTATCATTGCTCTAACCATCCATTTCTTCGTACTTACAAACCTGACAGATGGCCCAGCTTGATTTGTGGGCCAGAGATCATTCCTGATAAATGTCTCAAATCCCAAGCGCGTGTGCCATGTTGTCACCTATGGTGCCTGTCTGGCAATTTCTTCTCTCTGGCAATTTAATTAAGATGCTTAATATGGAATTAGCATTCCTACAGAATTATAATTATCTTTAGAGGTATCATTCTTAGCACATGTCAATCAATGGGTGGGCCAACATTGATCAATGGACTGGATTGTCCAAATCAGTGTCCATTGGTTAGTAGGAATATGGATTGCAGTGGGCCCCATGTCGTTGATTGTACACATGGAATAAAATGGGATACATGCACCTTCCACACTCCCAAGTGCATGGTATAAATGAATGTATACAGTGCACGGTAGATCTTGGGATGATTGGGAAATCGGAAAACAGAAGGTTACCCCTTAAACCATAGCTACATTGTTTTCTATAGCTGCTTGATAGAAAGAAAAAAAAATACTAAGTCAAAGCTTTGTTACTTTATAGCAATTAGTAAAATCTTTACAAATATGAATGAGATTATGCATGCATTGAATTTCACAAGACCTAGAATTCAATCATTTAGTTGAAATGGAGGAGAGAAAGAAGAAGATTGTTAAGGTTATTCTAGGATTGGTTGTAAGTGGAGGATATTCTATTATCAAATCCTTTTAAGTTAAATGGCTGCTCTGCGATGGGAAACTTGTCATATAATAGACAGAATCTAACATTACTCCATCCTTTACTAAAGTGCAGAATGAGGGATCATGCTTGTAGTCATTACCATTGAAGAAAATGCATACACTTATATTGCAGCTTTAAAAAAAAATAAAAATAATAAAAATAATAAAAAAATAATAATAATCTTTACTAAAGATGTCAGCCATAAAATCATCGTACAAATGAACAGTAACTGAATTATCATCATAAAGTATCATTTTCTCTGATGAAGCGATAGTCGACCTCAATATGCTTGGTGAGGACATGATACAGTAGAGGTTAATTATAAAAATGGCATTGAAATTATCATAATATAAAAGAGGAGAATCAAATCATATACACTCTGGATCTTATGGGTCATTTGCTATAAATAGATGTACAAAATAAGATAAATACGAACAGTTACCATTAATGTTTAAAATTCAAATTTAATTATTTGGAAAAAGTGGAGAAGAGAAAGAAGAAGATTGTTGAGATTGTTTTTGAATTGGTTATAATGTAGAGGATATTTTGTTATCAATTATGTCATTTTCAATTTATGCAATATTTAGATGCAATTTTTTGTTAAATGCAATTTGGGTTTAATTTGAAAACTTTGTAATTAAAAGCTTCAATTGTTTAGCTAGCCCATTGCCGAATCTTCATGTATGTGTGGCAGGTCGAATGCAAAATGCGATTTGGCTTGTCATTGTCTAAGACATGCATTAGCAATGGACTCATGTTATATATAGGATCATAAGATTCATCTTAAACACAATCAATGGCTAACAAGATGTATTGAAAATTAATTACATACCAAAAAAACGAAGAAACAATATTTCATCACTAAGCTAGAAAGTGAGTCTATCTTTGATTGCTTGTGCCATAGTTTTAAAACTCGGTGGGTAATGCTGCAGGTGCATGATGGAAAGAGAAGAAATTACCATCTTCTTCTCAAAAATAGTCTTAAATCTACGAAGAAATAGAACTCTAAAATCAAGAAATAAAATTGATATTATTAAATGAAATGTTGCTTACAATATAAAAAAGATTTCATCTGAGCTAGAAAGTGAGTCTTGTGGAATTCACCTTTAATTGCTTGTACCATACTGTTGGGGGCCGTTGCACAAAACCTTATGATCTAGCCTCCCAAAAACACTGGAATTATGGGATAATTAAGCAATGAAATAAATCAAAGCACAAACCACATGATACAAGAGATTTTCACGTGGAAAACCCTCAAAGAGGCAAAAACCACGAGACCTCGTCCAGATCAATAATTCACTATGAAGTAGAACGTTACAACCGATCACAAGCACACACCACTTGGATCAAACCTTTTTCACTTACGCAGGAGTGGATAAACAATAAGAAAATAAAATAAAAACGAAGAGATCTCACCAATCACGAGGACGTAGAAGCGCTGAGATATCGACTGCGAAGTAGATCACCTCTACGAGCAGAACCTCCCTTCCACGAGCTTCCTCTCACTCTCTCTTTTTCTCTTTCTCTCACCCTTTGATAACCTTAAACCCTTTAGCAAACCCTTGTAAAGCTTTAGGAACATCTCTTGCATTACCTTAAAATAACCCTAGAACCCCTATTTATAGTTTAGGCAACTCCCTTCCTCACCTCTTGCGAAATCGACTCAAATTTACGTAGTTCGCACCAAATCTGAACTGAATCTACGTAACCTCAACTAGTCGAGCAGGGTCCTCAACCGGTCGAACGGATCCTCGACTGGTCGAGCAGACTCCTCGACTGGTCGAGCAGCGCGGAAGAATTAACACAATTTGTCACTAGACTTTGCGTCGAGCCAGGCCTCGACTGGTCAAGCACCACCCTCGACCGGTCAAGCGAGGCACTCGACCGGTCGAGTCTGAGGAGAAAATCCCCATCAAATCTTCCATTTTTTGACTCAAGAGAAATTCGTCATCTTCAAGTCAACCAGGTTTCTACAAACCTCAAACTTACCCTTGAGCAAAGCCTTGGTCATCATGTCTGACCCATTATCGTTCGTGTGAACCTTCTCAAGCTGTAACACCTTCTGTTCCAAAGTATCACTGATCCAGTGATACTGAATCTCTATGTGCATCGACTTGGAGTGACGACTTGGATTCTTGCTCAACTGTATAGAACTTTGACTATCGCAATAGACCACGTACTACTCCTGCTTCAAGCTAAGTTCCTGTAGGAACCTCTTCATCCAAAGCATCTCTCTACATGCCTTTATGACTGCAATGTACTCAGCCTCTGTCGTCGACAATGCTACGACCTTTTGTAGTTTGCTCTGCCAAGAGACCACTCCCCGTACAAATGTGAACATGAACCCCGATGTAAACTTCCTGGAGTCTTTGTCACCTGTCATATCTACATCTGTGTAGCCCTCAAACATAGGTTTTCCGTCACCATAGTAAAGGCTCAACTTGGATGAGTGTCTTAGATACTGCAGTATCCATTTCACCATATCATAGGTATGGTTCTTATGAAAGGATTTCATCTCCTCTTGCATAGCTTTCAACCACTCCCTCTTATGCTCATCGGCTAGAGCCTCAGAATAATCTTCTGGCTCTCCTCCATCAATGAGTATAATGTACTCATGCAGCGAGTACCTCTTAGATGACTGTCTGTCCCTAGATGACCTCCTTACCCGTGGCTCAACAGGTGGATCAGGTGGGGGCTGCTCCCCCGGTCCATCTTCTGTAGGAACTCTCAAGTCCTCTGCACCTTGCTGTACTCCCCCGTCATCAGGTACCACGGGAGGAATAACCGGATCTATATCCTCTAGCTCCCCTGAACTAGGCTGCGTCTTTTCTGGCTTACAAATGTCTTTAATACTTTGGTCTTCAAAAAAAACCACACATCTCTACTCCTAATGAGCTTCTTCTCAGTCGGATCCCACAATCTATAACTAAACTTTTCATCACTGTACCTCAAGAACACACATTGTCTGATCTTCATATCGAGCTTGGACCTCTCGTCCTTTGGTACGTGAACGGATGCCCTGCATTCAAACACCCTTAAATGACTGTACGATGGATCTTGTCCAGTCCACACCTTCTCGGGTACTTCTCTATTCAACGGGGCTGATGGAGACCTATTTATCAAATATACTACTGTGTGCATTGCTTCTCCCCAGAATGTCTTGGGCAACTTCGCATGGGATAACATACATCTGATTCTCTCTACAATGGTGCGATTCATTCGCTCAGCCACTCCATTATGTTAGGGGGTCTTGGGAACCGTCTATTCATGCCGTATACACAGAGAGTTGCAATACTCATGAAAGTCACCGATGTATTCACCACCACTGTCAATGCAGATGCACTTCAATGATCTACCTGTCTCTCTCTCTCGACCATAGCATGAAACAATTTAAACACACCAAATACCTCGTCCTTGAATTTCGAAGTATAAACACAAACCCTCCTAGATGCATATCTATAAAAGTAACAAAATACAATGCCCCGCTTAAGGTTTTTGTCCTCATAGGACCACAAACATCAGAATAAACCAAATCAAATTCATGCACTTTATTAACATGAGAAACAGATTTAACAAATGAAACTCTATACTGTTTCTCTGATAAACAATCAATAAAGGTTTTGAGAGGTATACCTGTCACGTCTGGAAGGAGCCGCTTCTTTGCTAGTAGTTAAAGCCATTTTTCACTCATGTGGCCTAGACGCCTGTGCCACATGTCAATAGTTGAATCTTCCGCTGCGTTCAACCCACCCTTGTACACACTGACACTTACCTTGTAAAGGGTGCAATACTTCTTTCTTTTGGCCGCAATCAATGAACCCTTGATGAGCTTCCAGCGCCCACCAACAAATCGGCTTTCATAGCCATCATCATCCAACCTTCCGTCGATATCAAGTTAAGGCGAAGGTCTGGAATGTGCCTCGCATCCCTCAGAACCAATATGCAGCCCACATCGGTCTTCACACAAATATCACCAAACCCTTCGATCTTCGATATGCCAAAATTTTTCATCTTCACAGTCTCAAAGTCACCTGTCTTATAGCTTGTGAAGAAATCTCTGTGTGGAGTCGCATGAAACGAGGCTCCTGAGTCTATCACCCAGTCGGTGTCCTGACTCGTAGCCGTGAGACAAACATCATAATCTGCTGAAAGAATAACTACAACGTCGCCATCTAAAGCGACCGCAGTGGAATCTGATTCATCTTCCTTCTTCTTTACTTTTCCTTTCTTGTCATTCTTCTTCTTATGGCATTCATGCTTTTAGTGGCCCTTCTTGCCATAATTCCAGCATTCCACATCCTTCCTGGTACTCGACTTATCTCTTGATTTATCTCGAGCCTTCCCACCCTTTCTGTTCTTTTCTCTCCCTCGATCTTGTATTACAAGGGCCTCTTGTTGAGTAGACCCCTGAGACTTCTTCCTTGTTTCCTCATCGAAGAGACAACTAGTTACTTGTTCCATGGACACTTTTCCGTCTGGTGCAGAGTTACTTAGAAACACCACTAATGTCTCTCAACTATCATGCAGTGAGCTAAGCAATGGCAAAGCCTATAATTCATCGTCCAGGACCATCTTCATAGCGAAGAGCTAATTCAATATATTGTTGCCTTTATTCATGTGCTTAGCCACAAAACCACTATCTTTGAACTTGAGATTCACAAGTCGTCTTATCAGAAAAATCTTATTGCCGGCTGTCTTCCTCTCATACAACCCTTACAATTTCGGTCATAGGCTAGCGGCTGAGGTATCTGTAGACATATGGTGGAATATGGAATCGTCCAGTTATTGTCTAATAAACCCTACCGCCTTCCGGTCCAACTTCTTCTAATCATCATCTGACATATCCTTAGACTTTGCTGATATGCCTTGAATTGGAGAATACAAGTCCTTGCAATAAAGCAAGTCCTCCATCTTAGCCTTCCATATGGTCCAGTTAGAACCACTGAGACTGATCATCCTTGATGAGCCACCTTCCATAATTCAGAACCAATCCCACTCCGTTCAACCAACCTGAACTCTCTGATAACACTTTGTTGGGGGCTGTTGCACAAAACCTTAGGACCTAGCCTCCTAAAAACACCAGAATTATGGAATAATTAAGCAATGAAATAAATCAAAGCACAAACTACACGACACAAAAGATTTTTACGTGGAAAATATTCAAAGAGGTAAAAACCACGAGACCTCGTCCAGATCAACAATCCACTATGAAGTAGAACGTTACAACCGATCACAAGCACACACCACTTGGATCAAACTTTCTTCACTCACGCAGAAGTGGATGAACAATAAGAGAATAAAAGAAAAACGGATAGATCTCATCAATTATGAGGATGTAGAAGCGCTAAGACGTCGACTGCGAAGTAGATCACCTCTACGAGTAGAACCTCCCTTCCACAAGCTTCCTCTTTCTCTCTCTCTTTCTCTTTCTCTCACCCTTTGATAGCCCTAAACCCTTTAGCAAACCCTTGTAAAGCTTTAAAAAACTCTCTTGCATTACCCTAGAATAACCCTAGGACCCATATTTATAATTTAGGCAACTCCCTTCCACACCTCTTGCGAAACCGCCTCAAATTTACGTAGTTCGCACCAAATCTGGACTAAATCTGCGTAACCTCGACTAGTCGAGCAGGGTCCTCGACCGGTCGAGCGGACCCTCGACCGGTCGAGCAGACTCTTCGACTAGTCGAGTAGCGCAGAAGAATTAATACAATTGGTCATTGGACTTTGAGTAGAGCCAGGCCTCGACTGGTCGAGCACCACCCTCAACCGGTCGAGCGAGGTACTTGACCGGTCGAGTCTGAGGAGAAAATCCCCACCATATACTTCAAAAACTTGATGGGTAACACAGTAAATGCATGATAGAAAGAGGGGATCACTGTCCTCTTCTCAAGAATAACTCTTGAGTCCATAAAGAAGTAAAGATTGCTCAAATTAAAAAATAAATTGTTGCTTACAATGTATTTGATAACCTTATATAAGTAAAAGAGGCCCTAAGCAGCTAATTTGACTGGAAATAAGAAGCTTTGCCGAAATAATATTATTTACTAAAAATAGTTAAAATATATAGCTAAACCAATCCAAAATCATAAGAAACTCTTAAATTACCAAAATAAGGATTCTGGATCACAATTGAACTCCTAAAAATCTAAAATAACAACAACAAAAAAACAACATACTAATAACTTAAAACCCTCAATTAATCCCCTAAACAATTGAATTTTGCAAAGAAGTTTGGGGCTAATTAACTTTAGGTGATTAGCAAAAGCATAGAGCACATCAATAGGTTTCCCACGGAATGTAAAGCACATAAATAATTTTCCAATAGTTATTATAAGCATGAAATGGATAATAGGTTTCAAAGGTAGCCATCAGAAGTTGTAATGCATTTAGGCTGTTTTTACCCAATCAAGGCATGTATAGACCGTCTTCGTATGATCCTAGCTATCCGTTGGCCAAGTTAACTCAACTCAGTAAGATTTTGAGCTAACTTGAACAAAAGCTCGCTAGAGAGTCTAACTCGATCTAGACACAACTAAACTCACTGAGTTGACTCAAAAACTTGGTCAACTCAATTCGACTCGACTCGACTCAACTAAGTGACTCACATAGTTAATTTTTTACTATTAAAAATATGATATGCTTCCAAGAAGATTCGACGCAAGGGTGGGTGAGATGAGGTCAATCATTGTCTTCCTCGAAAGATAAGGACTTTGAATTCACAAGAGAAGTTTTCGAATCCATAAGAGAAATAATCAACATATTGAGAATTGTATTAACAATTATCAAAATAAACGAGTTTCCATCTTTAAATAAGCCTAAACAAATCCTAAGACACAATTAGAAGAGACCTAAATAAATAAGAAATTGTAAAAGCTAAATAAACTCACAAATTTCAAATTCCGTTGATCGATTGAAATGGCATAAAACGTCCAGAGACTAAAACCATAAAATCAAATTGATTTCGATTGATCGACTTGACTCGTCAATCGATTGAACTATATTAAAAAAAGAAAGAAAAAAAAAAATTGTCCAGCAAGCTCTTCATCTAAATTTCTTTTTTTGTCGATCAAACTGACCAGTCAAGCGATCAATTAAATCGATTGGTCTGCTCGATCAATCAAATATACTAAATTTTATATTTTGTCTATTTCCTTCTTGGACTTCTTCTGGTCCATTTGTAATAGGCACGTGTTTGCTTTACATCCTACATTAGGGTTCAAACAATAACGTGTGCTGGAGAATAGCGATATTCACTGTCACCAACTTGCTTTTCTTTTGGCTATTTTAATACTTTAGACACTTGTAACATATTTAAGATCTTGTCCCTTTTTAAATTTGATTATTAAATTATCCAATAGAATCCATTAAAGACGTGGTCACGCCTACAAGTCGACCCTACCCACCCTAGCTTGCTTCAAGTAAGATTTTCGAGTTTTCGAGCCATGGCCGGTGACTCATGAATCACTTTGATTGGATGATTATAACCACCTGACCAATGATCAATAAAAGGACTTGCATTCAATTCAATGGTGCATCCATATGCAGCGTAAGCATGATGGTCCATCTATTCAATGCCATATCAAACTAATTACCTGACACATCATACGTACGGTTGCAACTAGGCGATGTGCGTGGACACCACCATGGCCCATGGTGTGTACTTTGATTAACAAATCAATCCACTTTGAATAGAAGACAAAAGGAGGAGATTAGGATGTGATAGATAGTGTATTTTAGAAGGTTTTTGACCGATTACTGTAAGTTGTCTAAAACATGTCTTAATGAAGTTAATCAATACATTCATTCATGGGGTGCACTAAGTCATGGAGGGGCCTAAAGCATGTCCACTCAAAAAGGGTCCAAAACCTAAGTAAAGATGTGATTGCATGGTTTGAAAGGGCATGAAATTCCACAAAAGGAAGGATCACATACAACCATACTATGCTAAGCTTACCATGCCAAACCGTATGTCACCAACTTGTCACATGTGCAGCACATCTGAGCCATGAGATAGATGGTAACCATCACTGAGTGTCATCTAACCTAAAAATTAGGTTGATCTATTCATCGGTTACACCACAAGTCTATGCTCGGTCAGTTCGTTCGTTATTCATTTATTTTCAAGGTATGGAGCATAAGACGATTGAATCGACATGATTTTTTCGCAAGGAGATCTTCACGATGTGGTCGACCGTGTGCAACGGTCGGATGTCATGTATATATATGATATCTTGTTAGAGAGAAAATTGGTGTAACATGGTAAGCTTAGCATATTATGATTATGTGGGGTCATTGCTCAATTGTAAACTATCATCACGTGTTATATCACATGTTATTCCCAAAGGGAAGGTAGAGAAAGGTAAATAGGTGGGAATTGGGTGCGAGTAAAGTGGGAAAAAGAGATCCTGACCCGAAATTGTTTAAGGGCTGGTTGCATGATATGAAAAACGTGCTTTGGTAACTACATTTTGATAGGGCCATGCAAAGACATACTCTCTCTCTCTCTCTCTCTCTCTCTCTCTCTCTCTCTCTCTCTCTCTCTCTCTCTCTCTCATACATGCACAAATTCGAACACTTTTAAGATTACTTAAGGTACTGTTTGTGTGAAATGAATCATAAACAGTTTAGGATTCCGAAAACAATTTCAATTTTGCCATATGAGCGCCGACATTCATTTTGCAGGTTATTCTTGCAACAAAGTGTAATCGAGTTGACAATGTGGTGGTCGCAGATGCGGACGTGTTGTTCATTTTGCTGGACGCAAATAAGTTGATGACATGTGATCATGGCCATTCGTTTTCGGTTGATGTCGGAATCAAAATCATCAAGTTCAGATTCCGACCCACCAAACGGGCCCTAATCCATTTCTTCATTGTTTCTAGGTGAATTTGGTGGGGTATTATTTTAAGATACTTAATCAAGACAACCAACATTTTCTTTTTCATTGGACCTAGTGATGGTACGATTGAGACCGACATTTCCTTAATTTAGGACACTCATGGAATGGACCAGGACCTAATATCTCCACATCATATGATACCAAGTATACACTGAAAATTGACAATTATAATTAGTGGTCCATAAAAATGTATTTTGAATCATTTTCATTCTTTCTTTATGTATTTTCATTCACTAAAAATGTATATAAATAATGTACAATAGACATGGAGCCATCGACAAAGCTATATTTGTTTTTGGCCATTATGGTCATATGCATGGTGCGAAATCAGGCAGCATGTTTATAACTAGTGAGATACTGGAAAATATGGACATGGCCGGGAACTGTCAGAGGAGTGAAGGAAATAAGGAGAGGTGGGTGAGGAAGAGATCTCATATTCAGTCATGAGAAAGAAAGGAAAGAGAGATTATGAATTTTTCTTCTTTCATTTTTTTGGAGAGCCTATGCTAAACAGATACCATATTAATTTTGAAATTTGAACATTCACTCACTCTTGGAGCATTTTCATTCACTAAAAATGTCTAGAAACAACTTACAACAGATAAGTTAGATAGCAAGTAATTCCATAATTAATAGGATACTTAATTACAATGATGAGTTGAAATTCCAGCATTATAAAGCAATACAAATCTAAATTTTAAATTCATCAATAGATCCAATGATCAGTTATAGAAAATCCAATAGTATCACTCATCCGCCACTGGCCCACCATACGAATAACTTGTGTCACTATATATATATATATATATATATATATATATATATATATATATATATGTGTGTGTGTGTGTGTGTGTGTGTGTGTGTGTGTGTGTGTGTGTGTGGAAACAGTACTTGTGGTCGATCTCATGTGTGGTGTGTGTGGAAACAGTACTTGTGGTCGACCTCATGAGAACTTCCCATGAGGTCGAGCTGTATGGGCCCCACCGTGATGTATGTTGAACATCTATCCATCATACAGATGCACCATTCCATGGTGGGCCTGGAGCTTAAAAATAAAGTCAATCTATGACTTGGGTGGGCCACACCACATACAACAGTTGAGAGGGGCTACCCTCCCATTAAAACATTCATAATCATTTATTGGGACACCCAGATGTGCTTCACAAATCCAGCCCACCATACGAATAACTTGTGTCACCATAGATGGCCCTATGTGTGTGTGTATTGGGCTGCCGTTGTATGGCAACGATTTACCTATTTGATAATTTTATATCTCTACTTATTTGAAAGAAGTCTCTATTTGGAGAATAATACAAAAACCTCATTGTTGAAACAATGTTATCTTTACTTAATATATCACTTGAGCTATGGATGAGTGTGTACTGAAAGTTCTTTAAATCGATTAGAGTAACATTGAGGTATTGTTGTGTTCTCAGTTTGTACAAGATGGCCCTTGATTCAATGATCACAACCGTCAATCTAGTGAGCCCTACTATTGATTGTCCATGCACCCAAAATCTAGTATATTGCAATTTGGTAATTTTCAATTGGTGCGAGCGAACAAACGGTCAAGTATATATATATATATATATATATATATATGTATATGTATATGTTATCCAACCTAGTCATTAGGTGAACCTACCGAGATGAAGGACCAGTCCAAATCTTGATACATTCCAAAATTTAAGTGGGCCACAAGTGAATATATAGCTTTTAGGCATGATTGTACATTACTCCCTGTTGTGTGTCCCACACTAACTTTAAATAGGGATGAATCTTGGGATGTACGGCTCCCATAAGGAGGCTCACCAGATGCACGGTTTTGATTCCACATAAATATCACATGTGGGCCTCATAAAGCTTGAACCTATTTCACACGTCATTCCCTTTAATAAATGGGCTAGTCCTGGCCCAATTAGTGAATGGTGCAGGCTCAACCCTGAGTTTAAGGCTTGATAAATGGGCTGAAAGCAACCAGATCCCAACCCAGCCCATTTATTCCCATATATCCCCTCATTAGATGAACGGTGCATATATCCTCGACATGGGCCAACCATAACTCATGCCGGTTGCAGTCATCTCAACCATCGATTTAAGGCTCAGCGACTCGACTGACTCATCTGCTCTCAAGCTGAGTTACAACTCGCCCAAGCCGGGGTGCAAAACACACAACTTGTGGGTGATGTATCTAGATGACTCGGGGTGTTGAACTGGATCAGGTCTGATCGAGTCCGAGTCAACTCGGATGAGTTACATCCAACTCGTCCGAGTTGTCAACCCACGGTCTCAAGCATTCTACAACCCCTGTTGCATAACTGAAGAGTTGCGAATGGGCTGGGCCTGAGAAAGTCCACGTCCAGCCAATGAATAGGGGTGGTAATCAGTCAAGTCAACTAGCCCGACTCGCTTCTGAGGCGGGTTGGGCCCAGGTTAGAAGATGCAACCGTCTAAGTAAACTACTTGGACTCAGTTTGAACCCTAACCGACCCAACCCGCCAACATAGTCAATAATAGACTGGGCCAGATGATCCAACCCAACCTGCCCAAAGACTGAAAGAAATTAATAGAGAATAATTAGATAAATGCATATATTTAGGTATGTTTATATGAATCCGCTAATCATACCTGGCTGATGTAATTTTTCCCCGATTACGTTCTTAAACCAAGTGTGGTCGTGCTAAATTGGGTTGGGTCAGTCGAGCCCGACTCAGTTATAATTAAATTCAGGCCTCAGAGAAACGGGTCGCTCAGCCGGAATTCATGACCTATCTACAAAATGGGTCAGTTTTGAGCTGACCTCGACTCGCCTCCATCTGGACCCATCGCGGCTCCTTGTTCTGAGTTGAGACCCAGCCCAGTTTGTTAGCTAAGGAATCAAGTTCAGGCTGGGCAAAGCTCACCAGTCAACTACTATCACAAAAATGTATGAATTAGGCCGAGTCATTGGACCTTTAGGCGGATGCAAGCCCAAATGTCTAACCCATGGGCCTCAAAGGCTCAGCTAAAACCCAGACCAAAAATACGCTGCATCGAACCAGGTCTGGGCCAGCCCAACCCATTTGCAGCCCTACAAGAGATGGAAATGAAGTTCTATATCAATGAAGGGCCAGACTATATTTTACCACACACAAAAAATAATAATTGTCAGACTCTAATAGTGTTTGTCACCTTGGATGGGACGGTGTACAAAATCCAAACCGATCATCAAAGAGGCTCTACCTTGCATGGGCCATACCCCAAAATTCAACTGATTAGATGATGTAGAGCAGGTTGCGGACAATTTCATGGCCAAGATGAACTAGAGAGGGCCTGATCAGAGGTGAAAGTGATCTGGACCATTAGAAACTTAAAACAGGCATATCTCGCAAACCAGAATGAGTTATTCAACGCGTCATATATAATTTTTGGGTAGGAGAAGCTACTTTAGCCACCCAGCCCACTGTACCAGGTTGCCCATGCTGAATTTGCAGATTGACAGTAAAAATCTCATTTTATTTTTGTTTTTACCATTTGTAGTCATTTTAGTTTGATTGTAACTCTTCATTCGTTGGGTTTTACGCATTGTGTCAACATGAAAAGTACTTTTTAAAAAAAAACTAGGAAAATAACAATGTTGAGCCCAATAGGATACTTATTATTTTTGGCCAAAAACCATGGGCTCCACTAGAAATCATGACCATCTATAAATATTACGTTCACTCTTTATAGTAAGTCACAATTTCCGAGAGTTTTAGTTGTAGTTTGATTCTGAAAATTCTTCATATGATTCATGTCAGTATTTAAGAGACTGTAAACTCATTTTTGAGAATCAATCAATTTATTTCAAATTTCTAAATAATTATCTCTATTTTTCTTATTTTTCTCATGGATTGGAGGTATCTACGTGCGGAGCCCAGAGAAGCGGTATCTATGTGAGGAGTCCAGAGAAGCTCCGTGGATTAGGAGTTATTATTCCCCTGATGAAGATGATGCTAGACCTCCCATGTGTCATTAGACAATCCTAACCATTCAATAAAGAAATACTAGAGAAAATGAATTAATAGTTATTAAAGAAGTTTGGCAAAGTTTCTTTGACCGTCCATTTCTCTTCCTGGTCCAAACTGTTATGAATTTTGTAATGTGCACGTGTAAGGTAACCCAGTTCAGAACTCATTTACACGTGTGCCACATGCATGAAAATTGAGCCGCTAAACAGTTTAGATGCAGAATCTGACAAGCATTCTATATTTCTTGAGGAAGTTTGTCTCAGTATCTCAGGTCCACTTTTGAACGGAGGAGAATGTGTAGATCCCCTTTCCATGGATTTGCTTGGAATTTAGATTTTGTAGACTTTTGGAATATGCTGTTTGGTGATAGAGCGGCAAATGAATGGCCATCTAACGTGGCCCCATATATACTGTCTGGACCAGTGGACCATTCTTCTTACATGCCTCCATGCGTCCCACGCTAGCATTGCATTTGTCACCTAGACAAGTCTTGGATGGACCCTAAGATGAATGATCAGAACCGTTCATATGATGAGAGATCGTATCGAGATGGGTCATTGCCGAGAATCACATTGAACATATGATCCTGACCATCGACTATTCAACGTTGAATGTGGGCCTTTGGGACTTTGTTCCAACTATCTGTTTGAACATTGAATGCCACCTAATGGTCAAGATCATCCATTCAGTGTGATTTTGGACCATTTCCAATTAACATCAGCACCTAGAGATGATTTCCGGGGAGACTGGCCTTGTTTGGAATGTGGATATATAGGCATACGCTACTTCAACAAATCAGCTATTTATGCGACAAAAGTTAGTTTGGTAATTTTTTATTTTTTTATTTTTAAAAGAAAAAAAAGGCTGTATTGAATGCCTAAATATTGCTTGAAGTTTAAAAAAAAAAAAATAACATTTTAGCTTTTTATTAAACATATTTTTCCCTTTATCATGTTGGCGTGAGTTGTCAATGAGTTGTCAATTAAGAGACAAATTAGAGAGATTATAGGAAAGGTTAACCGTGATTACAACCTTAAAATATGTATAGCAAAGAATAGGGTTGATAATCTCCCTATATATTTGTACAATATCTCTGTAAAAATAGAATGAAAGAAATACAATGATAGAAAATCTGACATGGTATCAAAGCAAGTTGATTTCCGACTAACTCTAGTTCATAGCCTCCTTCCGCCGCCACCTTCACATATGGGAGACACCGAAACCTCAACGAAGTCCAGTGACTCTTCTATCGACCATAATACGCTCCTCTCTGAAATATTCACCACCAAAATGGTCGAAGCTCTATCCAAAGCTCAGGCCCCGACCGTGCTTTCTAAACTTGCGGCTGTCCCGATCGGCATCAAGTTGGATGGTTCTAACTATGCTTTATCCCAAGTTGTCGAGATGTGCATCTCCGGTAAAGACAAGTTGGGCTACATCAATGGCGAGTTACCTCCGCCATCTCCGACCGATCTGTCCTTCTACAAATGGCGCACTGACAACACCATTGTCAAAGGATGACTGATTAACTCCATGGATCAGGCGTTAATCGGCAACTTCATTTGATTTCCCACGGCCAAAATGGTTGGGATTCAGTTGCTACCACCTATTTTGATGGTAGCGATACCTCTCAAGTTTATGATCTCTGGCGCCACGTCTCATGTCTCCGCCAAGCGGGTGGCTCCCTAAAAAAATACTACACCGATTTGCAAGGCCTCTGGCGTGAGATTGATTTTCGACGTCGAGTGCCCTGCCGATATTCAACGTTATAATAATCTTCTTCAAGAAGATCGGGTCTATGTATTCTTGGATGGTCTTGATGACAAGTTGGACAATATTCGCAACGACGTGTTATAGATACACCCGTTTCCCACCGTGAAGCAAGCATATGCCCATGTCCGCAGGGAGGCTTTTCGTCAGGTGGTGATGAATGCCGGCGACCACGAACCACCTCCAGGGGCGGTGCTTGCTTCGAAAGGCCTAAAACTTTGACTGTCTGGAACGGCTTCTCAGCATACTGGGAAATCTTCCTCTAAAGTCCGTACCTCATCCGATGGTCTCAAATGCTCTCATTGTGGCAATACGAAGCATACACGTGAAAACTGCTTTCAGTTGCATGGGTGCCCTGATTGGTGGCACGAGCTTCAAGCTCAAAAAAATGAGACGGTACGGCTGAAGCCGAGGAAAGGCTGTTGTGGCAGCAACCAAACCTTATCTCTCTCTCATCCCGCCCATTGCCTCAACTAAATCGGACTTCTCTCCTGCAGATCCAGGTAACCTTTGTCATACCTTGCTTAGTCATCGCCATGATGTAGACAGTAGTGATTGGCTCCTCGACTCTGGGGCCACGAATCATATGACGTTTGATCCCACGGATTTCTCTCATCACTCACCTCAAAGGCGCACCAACATTGCGAATGCTAATGGAGTGACCTCACCTGTCACAGGGGCCGGATCTGTGACCATATTACCCTCTCTTCATTTACCTAACACTCTGCTTATTCCCACTTTATCTCACAAACTATTATTTGTTAGCCAAGTTACTATAAATCTAAATTGTGTGGTGCTAATGTTTTCCAATTTTTGTCTTATTCAGGATATTCTCACCAAGGAGATAATTGGGCATCGTACTAGGGGGATTATACTACATGGAAGATTCAGTTTGGGTCGTGCGCATCACGTGTCTTCTACACTTAGTTCCAAGGCTCGACAGATTTGGTTGTGGCATCATCGTTTAGGACATCCGTCATTTGGGGTACTTACGACATTTATTTCCTAATTTATTCTCCAATGTGGAGACTTCTGAATTTCACTATGATATTTGTATTTTAGTTAAAAGTCATCGTGTTATTTATCCATTAGTATGAATAAAAGTAATACACCTTTTGCTTTAATTCATTCTGATGTATGGGGACCCTCTCCTTTATCTATTATATCCGGTGTACGTTGGTTTGTGATATTTGTTGATGATTGCACCCGGATGACGTGACTAAATTTGATGAAACATAAGGATGGAGTGTTTAGTATCTTTCAGTCACTTCATGTTATGGTTCAGACCCGGTTTTCCGCTCAGATTCGGATTCCCTGCTCTGACAATGGTGATGAATATGTTAATCACCACTTTCATTTCTATTTTCAACAACATGGTCTT
This sequence comes from Magnolia officinalis, assembly GCA_021015155.1. Taxonomy (NCBI): domain Eukaryota; kingdom Viridiplantae; phylum Streptophyta; class Magnoliopsida; order Magnoliales; family Magnoliaceae; genus Magnolia; species Magnolia officinalis. The sequence continues at coordinate 66,301,070 of JAJHSJ010000008.1, read as the reverse complement.
ATTCACGAGACCTCATGTCCCCAGACCCCTCAGCAAAATGGAGTCGTTGAACGGAGGAATCGGCATATTCTTGAGACTGTCCGAGCTCTCCTACTAGGCGCTCATGTCCCCACACGACAATGGTCCGATATTATTACCACTGTCGTACATTTAATTAACCGCCTTCCTTCTAAAATATTAAATTTTAAAACCCCATTACAGTCTCTCTCAGCCTCGGTCTCTCTACCTACGGCCCTAATGCTTCCTCCTCGCATATTTCGGTGTGTGGCGTATGTGCACCTCCCTAAGAACCAGCGCACCAAACTTGACCCATGTGCCCTTCGGTGCCTCTTCTTCGGCTATACTATACATCAAAAAGTCTACCGCTACTATGATCCTGCTACCAAGCGTACGTGTGTGACTATAGATGTCACCTTTCTGGAGTCTGAACCATTTTATCTTTCTTCGGCATCCACTTCTTCTCTTCAGGAGGAGACACTAGATGAAGAGTTGAATTGGCTAAGTTTTGACTGGCTTGAAGATCGGAATGACACACCAATAATTGGCGAGGAATCAACAAATACATCTTCAAGGCTGGACATATCTTCTGAATCTAGAGGGCCTTCGGCAACTGAGCTCACATCATCAAGAGAAGAACCCGAATCCCCCCATCTCTCAGTGCCTGCAGACCCATCTCCTGAGAATATTCCTGAGGTAAGCAATTTCACTACACCCTCATTTATGAATAACATAGATATATATATATGCTGGGTATACCTTACCTTTCATGCATAACCGTGGCAAGCCACCAAACAGATACTCTCCAAACATTGAGGAAAGAAGGTCGAGGTATCCAATTGCCAACTATGTTTCCACCAAAAAGCTACCTGAACCTTTCAAAACATTCTCACACGATCTGTCCGCATGTCATATTCCCACTATAGTTCAGGAAGCTTTAGCTGATCCCAAGTGGACACAGGCAATAGAGGAAGAAATGGGAGCACTACTAAAGAATCAAACATGGACCTTAGTTCCATTGCCCAAAGGAAAGAAAATAGTTGGGTGCAAATGGGTCTTCTCTGTTAAACACAAGACAGATGGATCTATAGAACGATACAAGGCAATGCTAGTCGCAAAGGGATACATTCAGACATATGGCGTACATTATCAAGAAACTTTTTCACTGGTAGCCAAGTTAAATCCAGTCAGGGTCCTGTTATCTCTCGCAGCCAACTTGGACTGGCCATTGCACCTGTTTGATGTAAAGAACACATTTCTCCATGGTGACCTTGAAGAGAAAGTCTACATGGATACTCCTCCAGGCTACACAGCATCTTCAAAAGCTGAAGTTATGTGCAAATTGCAGCGAGCACTGTATGGATTAAAACAATCACCTCGAGTATGGTTTAGGAGGTTCAGTCTGGCAATGAAGAAGTATGGCTTCCACCAAAGTAATTCAGATCATACATTATTTCTGAAGCACTAACGGGGCAAGGTAACAACTTTAATTGTATATGTCGATGATATAATCATCACAGGGGATGATAAGGAGGAAATCGCTAAACTTCATAAACAATTGGCGACCGAGTTCAAGATAAAAAATCTAGGGGGACTTAAATATTTCTTGGGAATAAAGATTGCTAGATCAAGGCAAGGTATATTTCTTTCTCAGCAAAAATATATATTAGACTTACTATGTGAGGTTGGAATGTTGGATTGTAAACTAGCAGACACTCCAATCTTTCAGAAGCACAAACTCAGAGAATATCCAAGCCAAATGCCAACGAACAAAGGAAGGTACCAGAGATTAGTTGGTAAACTTACTTCTCCCATACCCGTCCAGATATTGCCTACGCAGTGGGTGTAATAAGTCAATTCATGCATCAACCTAGTAAGGATCATATGGAGGCGGTGATCGAGATTTTACAATACTTAAAATTCTCTCCAGGAAAAGGGCATATGTTTTCAAAAATAATCATTTCAGAGTTAATGGTTATACAGACGCAAATTGGGCGGGGAATACCACAGACTGAAGATCCACCTTAGGCTACTTCATGTTTGTTAGAGGGAATCTTATTACATGGAGAAGTAAGAAGCAAAAAATGGTGGCATTATCAAGTAACTGAAGCAGAGTTCGTGGAATGGCTAAATGACTTGTAAACTCCTATGGCTCAAAAGACTTCTAACTGAAATTGGGTTTGCTCCTACATCCGAGATAGACCTCTTTTGTGATAACAAGGCAGCTATCGCCATTGCTCACCATCCGATCCAGCATGATCGCACCAAACACGTGGAAGTTGACAGACACTTTATCAAAGAAAATCTCGAAGCTAAAATAATTAGGTTTCCATTCGTGAAGTCCGAAAACCAACTGGCAGATATTCTTACAAAGGCCGTATCAAGCAAGGATTTCTACAACTCACTAAATAAGTTACGCATTAAAGATTTGGATGCTTCTACTTGAGGGGGAGTGTTGGCGTGAGTTGTCAATCAAGCGTGAGTTGTCAATTAAGAGACAAATCAAAGAGATTATAGGAAAGGTCAATCATGATTACAACCTTAAAATATGTATAGCCAAGAATATGGTTGTTAATCTCCCTATATATTTGTACAATATCTCTGTTAAAATAGAATGAAAGAAATACAATGATAGAAAATCTGACATATCATAGTTTTTCTACTTTAGGGCTTATTTGATAGTTTATATTTAACATGATTTAAAATCAAATTATTATTATCATAAAATTGATATGAATTGGAATCCAGAGTTGTGTTTGGCAGGCACTAGAATTCAAAAATTATGTTTAATAGTCTGTAATTGAAATGCATCAGAATTTTGTAACATATTCACTGAAAGTTGAATTTGATTAAATAAATTAGCTTAGAGCATGTTTGTTTGTCCATCTACAATGGTAATACAATTTAAATTAGTTATTACAAATTATTTTGCATGCCTCTTGCTGTTAGGGAATGTTGACCGGGATGATGAGGTTTGTTCGGCTGCAATTTCATATGCTAGTAAATTGGCAATTTCAAAAGAGAAA